>JAYMSP010000175.1:0-70849 GCA_036897095.1 Plantago elongata | reverse complement strand
AACCAAATCGATCAGGACACTTTCTTAAGAGGATATCGACCAGGACTCTACTTCTTGTTTAAACAAACTTCAACCAGAAGTCCTTGAATGTTGCTGCATCTTTAGAAGAAAGTATGAATTAATCAATCGACGTGCGTCATCGCACTTTCACAGTTGTTAGAGAACTCAAAATACATGATATATGCTTTCGTATTTTCAAAGTGCTTCTACGGTCTAACGTCATCAAAACTGTGATTAGATTAACGCGAGTTCGATCTAGATATCCAAGTTCCTGCTGAGTTGTAACAAGAAAACAATTCCTTTGGAGATTTGGCTGTATAAGTTCAATAGTGCTAGTAGGTCTCTATCAGCTTTGTTGAAGTAGTTCAATTATTTTTTACTCAAGCACCGAAACGGGATCATGCATAGAGAATTATAGATTGCTACACAAGGTCAGTATCACTTCAAAAGTTCCATATCAGATGGAGAAAGGACTAATCCCAAAATGCTGAATTAAGCAAGGAAAGCAATATCAGCCATAAAGAAGTACAATTCTTTTCGTTGTCCAGTAGTTTTAAAGAAACAGAGAGACAAAAGCAAACTTTGTAAGATTTTTGCTTAAAACTAAGTTATCAATTCCTAATGGAGCCTATATCACAACCTCAACTTGAGCTAAGCTCTTTGGCTGAGAGAACTTTAAAGATCAGAATGAGGTCTGACAAATTTTAGCACTTCAACATGGATTCTTATCTCAACTTCGACCTAGAAATGACTACTATAATGATCCATCTTCTTGCTGAAATAACAGAAATACTGACAAATCGTAATCGTGTAACTTTGTAAGCTCTAAAACCAGTTAAAATAAACATCCCTCTTCCGAGTATTACTCTGTCAACATGAACAGGTTGAACTTCTCTAAGTACATACTTGAAATCAGTAAGGACATCCACTTAAACATTGCAAACGAATCTTTAGATTATATTCCGTTGCAAGTTTTGACAAAGTATTAGTGAAATTTGAGGATAAAAAACATATTATGCCAAAGCAAATTCTCTAGCATCAACCTAAAAGAAGCAGCCTTACTTTATTATCTTTGTTATTCTTCCACAGTTCCATGAAAGGCCCCAGAAATAAAAGGAAAAAAGCTATATGATTTACTTTTGTCTTCCATTACTGTGACAAGCACGGTATTATACTTAGGAGCAGTGCAGCACAAGTAGCTTGTTGTATGCAAGGAAATACACATGTAGACCAAAATTTGCAAAGAGAAGTGATTGATTACTCGATGGAATTGAAAATGCCAAGGATATAAATTGGCAAACAGAAGTTAAAACATCACTTTAGTTATCGAGTTTGCTAACCTGAAGTGCATTATAGAGTTGTAGCCGTACAACAAACATGATCATGCACGCAATTCGCAGCTGTAACATGTACCAACACTTGAGAGTTTTCAGGTACTCCGCAGGCCACACAACCTGACATTGAGGTCAAAAGTTAAAACAGCATCAGTGCTTCCTGCAAATGTCCTACTGTCGCTTCATACTTGGAATTTACCACTCCCTCACTGCCTCACATCTATGTCTGAATTCCTTGCTCGAAAAATTTGAACACACTGATGGGGATAAAGTACATGGATGGATCGGATCATCGGATCCAAAATGGCAGGCCTAACAGTAACAAATTCACATTAACTATTGCTTATATATGCTCGGAATTCAGATCATGATATGTATGAATATGCCATTTCAAGTGTAACAACATACTCCAAACTCTTAATTATCACCATTCGCAATAGTGTAATTTTTGTTTCAAGATTTGTAGCTCATTTCAATGGAATAAAATTATTACTAGTCCATCAGTCCATCTAAACTCAACAGATCAAGGCATCCAAGGCATATGTCCATGAGCTTGCAAACTAGTAGGTAGTCCGAATGCTATTGCGCCAATTGATTTAATCTTAAGGGTGAGTAACATAGAATTCAAATACACATTTGGATGTAAATAACTTCAAAATGGACATTTGGATTCTATGCCACTCACCCCTTTAGTATTCAATCGTGACATTGTGCCGGTCCAAATAGCTGGTCAATCCACATGTATTGTTGGTCAAACCCGAAATCAAAATGAGCCCGCCAAAACCACTGAACAACGCCGCCGCAAGAATCGTCACAACCACCACCACCACCGGCCTGCCAAGCGAATCTCACCTCCACCAAATCCAAGCCCAAATAATCCGCCACAACCTCTCGCTCCACCTACCCTCAATTCTCCTTCCTCACATTCACCTACATCAATTCGAATGAACAATTACACACTTTCCCTTTGTGTTAAAATCCCTGGATAATTTTATGATTATTAAGTTCGCTTTGTGTGACATATGTTTACATTGCAAATTCTCTGTTGAATTTGTATTTTGCGGTTGGGGAGATGGGGTTATGCGGGAAGGTGTTTGATAAAATGCTCCTGAGAGATGTGGTATGGTGGACAGTTGTGATTGACGGGTTTAGGAAGGCGCGGAGGCATGACGAGGCGTTAGTTGCTTTTGAGAGGATGAGAGGGGAGGGTGTGGTGCGGAACCGGGTGACTACCGTGAGTGCTTTGGCAGCGTGTGCCTGTGTTGGGGTGTTGGTCGGGGTGTGTGGGCGGATGAGCTTGTGAGGAGGAGTGGCTGGGGGCTGGATGTCGTTTTGGGGTGGATATATATGGCAAGTGTGGGAAAGTTGATGAGGCGCGTACTAGCGTGTTTTTAGTGAAATGAAGGTGAGAAATGTGTTTACGTGGAATGTAGCTATTAATGGGATGGCTGTTTCTAACAGTGGGAAAGAGGTTGTTAGGTGGTTCAAGAGGATGGGGGATGTAGGGATTCGGGCTGATGAGGGGACTTTGGTTTCGGTGCTTTCTGCTTGCATGATCGATCTTTTAGCACGTTCTAGGTGTCTAGATGAGGCACTTTGGGTTATATACAGAATGCCATTTGAGCCTACTACAAGGATGTGGGGATCATTGCTTGCAGGCTCTAGAGCTCAAGTATACCATGATATGAGTGAGATTGCTGCTTGGATGCTTGTGGAGCTGGAGCCTAGAAATCCTGCTTATTAAGCTGAAATGGGGAAATGGGATGATCTGAAGCAAGTAAGAATGTTGATGAAAGAGGGAGAACTTAAGGAAAGATAAAGGATGCAGCACAGCATAACTTCCACAAGAATTGCGCATCAGTAGCCTGAAGCCAGGTTTGGACAAATGAGCAATCTGTGAATGTGGAGTACTTTGCGTTTCTTTCAAATTTTCAGGTACACTTCTTGTTGAAAACACTTTTCTACCAGTCTTTTGTCTTAAATTTCAGTACATCACATTCGACATGCTTCAATGCATTCCTGTTGCCCTAATGGGTTACCTATACCACTTCTCCCCACTCTTGATATTCTTGAGTATTTACGCTGATAATACCTCCCTACCAAGTTCCTGAAATGTGAGAGATCGAGATGCATTTAAGTTTTTTGTAGTTGAGAATCTTGAGATTATTAATTTCCTCAAAAAATGCAGTGTAACAATCTATAGAAATTTATAGTGGTTGTAATGATTAGCATGGTTCTGTTGTTACAGACGTTCCCAAGTGATACTTTTCAGCTTATATAAATCTACACACATAAGAACCATTATTAATGTTTCATATAGCCACATAGCGCTGATCAGCTGTGGAAATGGCTAATCACTTGTTCCACTTTCGTTAGCTGACAAATTGATTGTATGGGGTATACTATGTGATAAGTAGGTTGAAGTTTTTGTATCATAATATTGGAAAAAATTAATTTGGTTTTCTCTAATCTTATCTTGCTCGTGTAATTTGTTGATACTTGATATCTTGTTCTGTTTGATCTATTGCAGCTTAACTAGTGCCATATGAATGCATTGGAGAAAAAGAGACCAGAAGACCAGCGCCAGAAATATTTCTCTGTTCGTACCAATTGGAAAATGAGACAGAAAGATGTATTTTATTTCAGAACGATTAGCTTAAACAGAAAATGCCCTCCTCAAACAAACGTGAAACAGAGAAATACAATCAAACTAGCTAAGCATTGAGTGAGATAACACACCAATGAGCTCAGTGATTGTTTTTCATGGCAACAACCTTTTGCCAAGCTGGCCTTGCCAGGATATCTTTGCACCAAGCACTCACATGAGGACGTGAATCAAAAATCGCTTGGACTCGTGTACCCATCAAATAGCTCATTGTGGGGAGGTGGTGGAGATCTGCCAGACTAAAGCTTTCTCCACCCAAGTACTTCGACTGTCCCAGTCGAGCTTCATACACATCAAGAATCTTAGAGAGCTCAACTATCTTCTCTTCTACAACAACATCATCCGCAGACATTCCTATGATTGGTTTTATGCCAAGCTCCCAGGCTAAGTCTGAAGCTGGATGGTCATACCTCTGAGCCTCTACCTCCATCCACACAGATACAATCGCCGTTTTCTTCACATCCTCTGGTAGCAATGGAGTTCCCTTTTTAGAGTAAGCATGTGCAATGTACTGAGAGATTGCCCTTGACTCTGCATTACGATAAAAAAGAAACATGTATCTATGCTTGCTTCTTAAGGCCATGTAAGCATTTAAACTGATAGAAAATGCAGTTACCAAAGAGATTCAAGTCTCCATCTTGAAAGGCCGGTACTTGACCAAATGGCTGCATCAATCAGATCAGCGAAATATTGATTGTGGATAATATGTTCAAAGGTTTTAGAATGGATTGATGTGTACTTACTACTACTTACATTGAGGGAAAGGAAAGACTCTGTTTTGTGCTCACGATCCCTCATGTTCACATGAACATACTCGTAATCGAGCTCTTTCTCATTCAGGCAGGCTGCAACTCTCATGGCTGCAGTAGAGACTACGTTGCCGTGGACCTTGATTGCCATATTCTTAGTGAGTTTTAGTTTTTGCAGATGCTGCTCGCTATATCAATCTGGAAGATATATGCAAGTAGCAGGTATTTATAGCATAGAACTCTGAAATCTGAATCCATTATGAACTTATTGATTACTCCAAGCTGGGTTTTTGTGCTGGTCATGTGGGGTTTATTTTTTCACCAGGGATTTTTTTTTTCCTTCAATAAATACTCCATTAGGTGTAAAGTTTGCATCTCCTTTTATGCAATTGTCTGCCTGGTTTTTTTATTGTGTGTTTACACTTTTGCATTATCATTACCTATGCGAATATGTCATCCAGTATGGGAAGGTGCATCTTAGACAGAGTTTCTTGGAAAATGGTGTTCATTTTAATGAATTCTCTTATACCTAGAAAAAAATTGACCCTGAGTCATATGTTTGATCTATTTATTCTTGTTTTTGGTTTGCCGGATTAACAAATTGGAGTGTACTAATCTGTTTTGATGAAAAACCCTGGCTAAAGAAAATACGTGACAAGAAGCACAGCAGAACAAATAAATTCACATCAGAGATAAAAGCTTCCAGAATTTTTGCTACAGTTAAGGCAAATCATCAACAGAAGTTGATATTTTATTTCAGAAGGATGATTCAGAGAAACAAGACAATGCAAGCAAAGCATTGATACAACACTTTGAAATTACTCCAGTGAGCTGAACACTCTTTGAACTCAGTGATTGCTTTTCTGAGCAACAACTTTTTGCCAAGCTGGCCTCGCCAAGATGTCTTCGCACCAGGCACTCACATGAGGGCGTGAATCGAAGATGGCCTTAACTCGTGTGCCCATTAAGTAGTCCAATGTTGGGAGGTGATGGAGATCTGCTAGACTGAAACTGTCTCCCCCCAAGTATTTCGACTGAGACAATCGAACTTCGTACACATCAAGAACTTTAGCCAGCTCGGATTCTTTCTGGTCGATAAAAGAATAATCTGTTTGCATCCCTATAAACGGCTTTATGCCGAGCTCCCAAGCTAAAGTTGTCGCTGAAGGGTCGTACTTCTGAGCCTCCACCTCCATCCAGACAAACTCGAGTGCCATCTTTTTCGGGTCCTTTGAGATTAGTGGAGTTCCCTTATCGCTGTAAGCATGTTCAATGTACCGGTTTATCGCCCTTGTTTCTGCATTACAAGTTACCTCAAATTAAAGGTTCGGCTTTCTGCCTCTGTTCTAAGCCTACTGTGTTCTGATGGCATACAATTTTGCAACCAGTTTTACGCTAAAGTACATGAATTAGGTGATTGCAAAGTCATATCAGGAAGTGGAAAATTACCATATAGCTTCAAATCTCCATCTTCAAAGGCGGGAACTTGACCAAATGGCTGGATGAATCAAATCAAAGAATATATGTTTTGGTGATGATAAACTTGGAGAGTGACAATACAAAACTGGAAGACATATATATACATGCATGCTTACACTGAGAGAAATGAAGGGTTCCTTTTTGTGGTCATATGCCATCATGTTGACTGGAACAAGCTCGTAATCGAGCTCTTTCTCATTGAGGCATGCGTAAACTCTCATTGGTGCAGTTGAGAACACGGTACCGTGGATCTTGATTGCCATGATCAATACCTGGATTTTGAACGAAAAATGAAGAAATCGGATACTGAAAGTAAGTAGCCTGCAGGGTCTGTGTTAATGTAATGGAACAAGTTCTGCCTGCTTCTCTACGAAACTTATAAAGAAAAGTTCATGAACCTCTAGTTTTGATTATTAGTACTGATCATTGATTTATTCGAGGACTAGAAAAGTAGTATAATGAGCAATTTATTTTGGAGTTGGTATAACAATACAGTGGACTTTCATTTAGTATCATTTCCAGCATAAGCATCCAGATCCGGTTGTTTGGGAACCGATCAACTAAGAATCGAGATTTTTGACAGAAGAATACTGTAATTCATTAATGAGTAGTAAAATGAGTGAGACTGAGACGGGCGGCCATTTGCATTGTCTTCGGGAAAGTTATAGACCAAACAACCCTTACGTAGCTTCTTTTTTTTTTTTTAATTCTGAAGGTAGCCCTTGTAGAATTTGTTAATCCTTGAAGTGGTTATAAATTGTAGTTCTATACATGAACTAATCGCATTATATATTGAGAAATTAGTATGAAACTTGAGAGTTATATTCCAGAAAATTAAATGGAGTTGTTAGGCTAGTGGATGAAATTTAGTTACAGAAGAAATTATGTGACAGCAATGGAGAAAATATAACTCAGATATGAAATACAATGTAAAGTTATCATTTCTACATTTGTGGTAATCACAAAGGTTGATGTTACAAAAGATGATTCAGATAAACAGGAAAATGCAAGAAAACCATAAAGTTTAACACATGGATGATGGAACTGAAGTACTGAACATTATTCATTGAGCTCAGTGATTGTTTTTCATAGCAACAGCTTTTTGCCAAGCAGGCCTTGCTAAGATGTCTTTGCACCAGGCACTCACATGAGGACGGGACTCGATGACCACCTTGACTCGTGAGCCCATCAAATAGTGCAGTGTGGGAAGATGATGAAGGTCTGCAAGACTGAAGCTGTCTCCACCCAAGTACTTCGACTGGGCTAATCGAACTTCATACACATCGAGAACTTTAGCCAGCTCAGGTTCTTTCTCATCAACAACAGAGAAATTTGTACGCCCTCCTAAAGCTGTCCTTATGCCGAGCTCCCAAGCTAATGCTGTAGCTGGAGGGTCATACTTCAGAGCTTCCACTTCCATCCATACTGATTCGACTGCCATCTTCTTCAGGTCCTTGGAGGACAATGGTGTTCCCTTATCGCCGTAAGCATGTTCAATGTATCTGTTGATCGCTCTTGTTTCTGTATTACAAGTTATCATAATCTCAAGGTTCTTCCATACTTTCATGTTTTGGAATCTTTAAAAAGTTGGAGTAATTGCATATTCCAGAAGTTGAAACTTACCAAATAGCTTGAGATCTCCATCTTCAAATGCAGGCACTTGACCAAAGGGCTAAATCAGATAAAAACGAAGCTAATCTTGGTTATGAATCAAACTATAAACTTATAGAACTTGGAGATGGGATGACTATGCTTACATTAAGGGACCGGAAAGGTTCCTGTCTGTGTTCCCATGCCTTGACGTTGACCGAAACAAACTCATAATCGAGCTCTTTCTCGTTGAGGCATGCCAAGACTCTCAGTGGTGCAGTTAAGTGCACATTACCATGGATCTTGATTGCCATGATTTCTGGATTTGGTCACAAGTTTGATCTGAGGAGAAAGTCAAAAGGCAAAAACTGATCTGTGCTTGCAAACAGAACTCTGTTTGTTTCTTCTCCACCAAACATCATAAACTATAATATTCAGCTTCGTTTAATACTTTTTATTCTGCACATTATAGTTGTTTACTATGCTATCCGTGCATTTCAAGAACTTATCAAAAGAAATAAAGAATTCAAAAGTTCCTTGGACATTGACCATTAATCCAGAAATATCTCACCAGCAGCAACTTCAAATTATTTACATACTATATCTTTATGGTATTTCATACTTTCTTGACAGCTTGTAGTAAAATCCCAACATAAGTACTGATGCTTTATTTCAAGTTTTACATGAACAAAGAAAATACAGACAAACTGCATCAATCTGATTTATGCTGAAGACATTTGTATATGCTGATCAGTGATTCCTTTGCAAGGTAATAACTTTCTCCCAAGCTGGCCTTGCCAAGATATCTTTGCACCAAGCATTCACATGATGACGTGAGTCAAAAAGTGCGTTAACTTTTGTGCCCATCAAGAAGCTGAGTGTGGGGAGGTGGTGGAGGTCTGCTAGAGTGAAGCTATCTCCACCCAAGTACTTGGACTCGGCCAATCGAGCTTCGTATATGTCAAGAACCTTAGCCAGTTCGAGTTCCTCCTGTTCGACAACAACATCATCTGTGGGCATTCCTATGAGTGGCTTAATGCCGAGCTCCCAGGTTAGTTTTGAGGCTGGAGGATCATACTTCTGAGACTCTACTTCGATCCACACATTCACAAAAGCCATCTTTTTCGCTTCGTGGGAGATCAAAGGAGTTCCCTTATCTGCGTAAACTTGTGTGATGTACCTGTTGACTGCTCGTGAATCTGCATTATAATAATTAATAAATCACAGCGTCAAAATGTTATCTGATATACCTAACATTTCCTTATTATGAGGAATGTGCAAGACCTTTGAAGTTCTAAGAAGTGCATAGGAATTTAAAAAAAAAAAAAAAAAAAAAAAAGGGGAAGCCATATACATCTGCGAATTAGTAAGTGAAAAATTACCGAAGAGCTTCAGATCTCCATCTTCGAAGCCAGGCACTTGACCGAACGGCTGCAGTTACAAAATCAAAGATGTCATGATCATGAGTAAAATTGTAAAACTTGACCACACCATTTTTAAGCTTACATTGAATGAGAGGAAAGGTTCCTTTTTGTGTTCACCAGCTCCCATGTCGACTGGAATGAACTGAAAGTCGAGTTCTTTCTCGTTCAGGCACCCCAAAACTCGCATTGTTGCAGTCGACATCACACTTCCATGGACCTTGATTGCCATCTCAGAATACAAAAAGATTCAGATGGAGGGACTTGACGATTAGTCTTTGTTTGGATGATGAATATGTAGAGTACTGGGCAGGTACTTATAGGGAACTCTGCTTCTTTATAAAAATATGGTCAGATTGAGTTTTGAAATATGTACTATGCGAGCAATGACATACATGGTTTGATTTTTGAGTAATTAATTTAAGTAAATGCTTATAGTCAAGATTATGGTTAGCATATGGGTTATCAAGATTATAATCTTTTTAAGGATAATTATCTAGTCCATTCCAGATCTCTTCCACATGATCAGGCACATGTCATCAATGTTCCTTGGGAAATGGTCAGATGAAATAAAAATCACCTCGACGAGTCAGAGGCGAAATCATAATTTTCTGTCTTCATAAAAGTGCATTCGAGTTTAAGTTGAGAAAGCCTATAAATGCTGAGTATACTTAAATCATATAAGCTCAGAATCTTATGCAGATACTAATAGTCCTTTACTCATAGTAGCATCATCAAGAAATCAGGAATGTTGATGTTTTATTACAGAACTAATTGACAAAATAGAACAAGGCCTTTATTCTGACACAGCATGTAAAACAGGAAGATCCAGGTAATTCGATGATGCTGAAAATACGGTACTTTCAGCTCAGGGATTGTTCACCATGACGACAACCTTTCTCCAAGCTGGCCTTGTCAAGATTTCATTGCACCAAGCACTCACATGAGGACGCGAATCAAAGAGTTCCTTAACTCGTGTGCCCATCAACAAGTTCAGAGTAGGGAGATGATGGAGATCTGCTAGACTGAAGCTTACTCCACCCAAGTACCTGGACTGAGCCAAACGAGCATCGTATATGTCAAGAACCTTAGCCAGTTCAGATTCTAGTTTTTCAATGACAGCATCATCAGTTTGCATACCCATCAGTGGCTTCAGTGCGAGCTCATAGGCCAACTTCGAAGCCGGAGGATCGTATTTATGAGCCTCCACCTCAGTCCACACGTTGGCAACGGCCATCTTTTTCTTGTAATGGAAAATAAAAGGAGTGCCCTTCTCTTCATAAGCTTCTGCTATGTAGCGATTGATTGCGCGTGAATCTGCATCACATTGCCCTTCTCAGACCTGAATACTGCTAATTTTGATGTATAAAAACATCGACAATCTGAACTTTGCATAACTTAGATGAACTAAAGCTAAAACCATCACTGTCTAGGTAAAATTTGTTCAGAAATAATTCACTTAAAAAAAATTAGTAAAGCTATAATCAACTCTTTTTAGGTTTTTACCAAACAAGGTCAGATCTCCATCTTCAAAGGCGGGAACTTGTCCAAATGGCTGCATAAACCAAAACAACGAAGCATAAGTTTGAAATCTTCAAGCATTTCAAACTTAATCTGCAGAACACTCACATTGAGGGATAGAAAAGGTTCCTTTTTGTGATCACCAGCCTTCATGTCCACTGGAACATACTCATATTCGAGCTCTTTCTCGTTGAGGCAAGCAAGGACTCTCATTGCAGCAGTTGACAAGACATTACCATCACCGTGGACCTTGATATTTGCCATCTTTAGAGTATAAAACCGACGATTATGTTCAAACGATGTTGTGATGGAAGGAGCATACAGATGAGGCCATTTATAGGAACTCTGTTGAAGAAGATAGTGTAATCTTCTACTAACATCTTTTATTCTTTTCATATATATGAGAGAATGGGATAATTTTGTGCATTCTTGTAATCTTGAAACTTTATATTTCAAATAAGAAAGAGTATTAATCTTTAATTTATTAATATCTGTAACCTTGTAAAGTATGATTTTATATTTGAGATAGTATAATTTTGCATGTTGAATTGTACAACTGACACATTGAAGAGGTACCTTATGCAACACTATATGAGCTGTGAGAACTAGTTAGGGATTGGTTTGCACAAACACCTATAGAAATTGTACCCAACAGTTATTTTGTGAAACAGAGCCCAATCAATATCAGATAAGGGATCATGAAAATTACTACCAGTATAAAATCAAACACAGAAGAGGACCTTCTTATTAGCTACCATGCACTTGGTAAGAACAGACTAGCAAAAAAAAAGACCACAACAGAGTGGTTTCGATTACTGTCACGATCCGCAGAGATCTAACCTTTTATTACTCCGATACACAACCGGAAAAAAAAAAGACGGAAAGGTGAAGAAAAGACAAACAGAACAATAGGAAAACACTTCAGAATCTTTTAAATTAAATTCATCAAGCCTCAGCCCAAGCAAGAATCTTCTTCCAGGTGGGACGAGCCAAGAGATCGTCACACCAGGCACTAACGTGCGGGCGTTCAGAGAACAAACTCTTGACCTTGGTCGTCATCAAGTTGTTGATGAAAGGAACATGATGGAGATCAGCAAGAGTGAACGAGTCCCCTGCCAAGTACTTGAATTCTGTCAGTCGGGCTTCGTAAACATCAAGAACTGCGGCCAGTTGGGGTAGAAACTGCTCAACTACAGCCTCGTCTGCAGTCATGCCCAACAATAGTGGCTTCACAAGGAGTTCAAAGTGGATCTTTTGAGTTACAGAGTTGAATTTCTGAGACTCAACTTCAAGCCAAACTGTGATGATTGCGTTCTTCTTTGGATCAGTAGATGTCAGTGGAAATCCTTTGTCAGGATATGCCTCACAAATGTACTTTGTCACTGCCCTTGATTCTGAAATTCACCATCACCATTGTTAGCTAAAAATAAATAGAAGTTCTTAATCTGGAGTAAATGGTCCCAAGCAAGGTGTCAATTCACTACTTGACTGACTCGAATTTGAGCTTTATTGAACTGCTCGACTCGTTTACCATAGGGGTATTCACAAATCAATCCGCAGAGCTGCTTATAAAAAGCTCAGCTCATGCTCAAGTTGATCGGCCCCAACATGCTTGCAAGTAAGCCGAGTCATATTTGAACAAGTTTCGTGCAAGTTATACCGAGGGATACTTAAGTTCTGAAAACTTTGTAATATTGTATGTAATATGCAGGACGAATGCAGAAATTATATTTAGTGGCATCAAAAAGTTATACATCTAACATGCGTGAATCATGGAAAGGAAACGAAAAAAATAAAATAAAACACATAACATTTGAATAATAATTCCATATAATTTTTAAAACTCTAAAAAAATGTGAATGAAGTAAAACACTAAAACTATAAAACTATAAAGAGGCAATGATTGAATAAAATATTTAAAACAAAAAAGCACATGAAATTTAGAAGAAGTTACTTTCATACTAAAAATCGAGCGACATCAATTGAGCCCGCTTGATTATACGTGGGTCGCCTCTGATAATATGTATCAATTTCGTTTTTCATCTACACACCCTTCGTATTAAAGAAGTTGTAGTACTACACTCGTCTATATATTATTTCTAATCATTGTACTCGACTTTAAGTATTTAATTAAGCTTTAAGTTTAGAAATTATAATTGAAAATATATAATAAAAAATTAATATGTAAAGATTTGAACTGAGGCGGATTGAACGTTAAACTTTTACAAAGTAACTTATGAAAAAAGGTGGAATTGATCAATAGCATGCTAAGTTTGACCAAGTCTAAATAGAGTTTAATTTACTCTCTAATTGGAGTTATATATGTAAAATTATCTACGGAGACAAAGATGAATCTAACTGGAAGGAGCTGAATAATTATTGATCGATAGAAAATGACATATTACCAAAAAGCTTTAAGTCACCATCTTCAAAACCTGGTACTTGACCAAATGGCTACATCAAACAAAAATTAAAAAGAAAAATTATAATAAATAATAGAAAACATGTTAGATCAGCAGAAACTAATTTACAACAAGTTGCAGGAAAAAATACAAGGTAGCAACAACACTTTAAGAAAAAAACTGCATCCTTACATTAATTGAAATTAAGGGCTCCTTCTTCTGTTCACCCTTGAATATATCGACATGAACGAATTCGTATTCGACGCCTTTCTCCATCAGGCACATGAGAACTCTCCGCAACGGAGGCGAAATCGGGTGGCCATAGACTTTGATTGCCATGAGAACTAGCTAGGCAATGTGTGTAAATTGAAGAGTTGAGGTGGAAGATGAGTAGCAGCTGGTTACTACTTATAGTAGATTGGATGATGAGTTTTTTTACTCTTAAAAAGCAATGCAGGCATGTCGCATGTGATATGATTAATACTATGGTACACTTTTTAAAGCTTTCATATTTCGTGCCCATTGACTTACACTTGGTTCATTAAGTCTCCATGTTGGTCCAAAAATATTGTAGTTACTAGTACAATTTTTAAATATAATGTAGTAATTCACATGTTTTTTAGATTTTTTATAACATACTTAGTTTTTTTAATTATTTAAAAGTTAATGAAGAGGGGGTGATTGATAGGTGATTTAAATCAGAATGAACAATATGTATATTAGGCTTGATCATAATATATGTGGTTCATTTTCAATTGGTATTGTTATGTATTATTTAAAAGGTCTCATTCAACGAGATAGTGTGAATGTATAACAACTTATAAGTTATATATAATGTTTTTGTTTAGTCTATATCAACTAGGTGTAACTTTGTTCCGGGTATATTATCACAATTCAATGATTAGAAAATTTATATGGGTCGGTTTACATTTTTCTATAATTAACCCAACTACTAGTCAATTAACAAGAGTAGTCGAGGAATACTAGAATTGGACTTGGCTTCTGGAAGTCGTTTTTGGTTTGCCAATTTTGTCTTTGGCACTTGTCGAGTTCACTTTTGGGTAATTTAGTAGCTAGTTCTCAACTTGTCATTTGCTATTTTCTTTCAACTCATGGTGGAAACAACCAAAAGGTCCCATACTTCTAGAAGTCGCACATGTAAGCTATGCCTAGCTACATTTAACTGGAAACATATAGGCATCATGCATGGAATAGTTTGTAGGATGAAATTATGGCGAAAATTCGTTAATTTAGAATTGAGTGGTATAGAATTTAAATGTTCATTTGAATGAAAATAACTTTAAATTGTAATGTCTAAAAAGATATCAATATAATTTTTTGGTAGATCGAAGATCCCGAACTGCCAACATTTCGATAAAAGTAAAATCATGCTTCCAAATATACATTCTTGCATTTAGCATAACCAAGCTCCTAGTCCCATGCATGTCACTCTTAATTTATCAATAAGTGATGGGGAAAATCTAATTGATCGTGAATTCTTATTTCGTAACGATCTTTAAATGAGTGAGAAGAATCAATCAAACACAACGTCTCACCCCACTTTATCCTCTTACATTCCAGAGTTTATGTGACCAATGTCACAACAATTTTGCAAGGGTGTATCAAGGAAAGGTTTAATAGTACGTGGGACTTGATTGTATATTGAACAATAACGTGTATATATTATTGTATGCGCACACCTTAATTACGCAACATTATATTTTGTATAGGACTTATTTTGTTAGTTGCTTTACTATTTTGTTAACTTTAGTATATATTGATATGTATGTTAAAGTTCTCTTCACGAACCAATCGATAGCAAATCGACAAGCTTCACTCTAAACCGTGACTAAATCGGCAACGAGCCCCAATTGATCTGGTCACGACTTGGAGTCCGTCTTGATTGTATATCAAACCTTTAAGTTTCGATTGTTAGATCCTAAGAACCAAGCATAAGTACAAGGGGCTCAAGGACGGACTCAAGTCCGACTCTAAGCACGTGAAGGTTGCCCATGAGGGTGTGACCCAAGTCAGTCTTTAAACACTTGGAGTCCGATCTTGAATGCCGGTGTAATGCCACACGCCACCCATCTCCGACGATACATGTCAACATCTCGCTCTACCGACCAATCTTCGGAATTGGCGGAGCTTTGTCCCCTCACCCTTATACTATAAATAGGAGGGCATGTTCTCCTCATAAGGTAAGTAACAACTTGTCAATATTCTCGACAACGAAGTGTAACTCAATTGGTAAGGCGTTTCACCTCCAACTAATTGAGGGGTTCGAATCACCCTTTACCCGTTTTTAAGAAAAACAACTTCTCAATATTCTACTCTCTAACTTTAGAGGTTCGAGCCCGAGCTCTCAATCTCTAAATAAGTAAAGTCCTATTAGGCAAACCGGCCCAAAAAGATCTAACCCCTTCATCTTATTTGTTTCAGACCTTCTCCAAGGTCGAACTTTCTCCGGGCTCGTACCTTCTCTACATGTTGACTTAAGATGAATAAGACGAATAGACTTAATTTCCTTCTTTCCAAGACGAATTGTAACTTGACTAATCCGCGAACTTAGCACTTACCGTTTTTATACACTATCATATATCTCGGTCATGGGCTGTAGTGATAACATTCAATTAATTAGTTGATTTTGAAGAAGGAGAGAGAGAGATAGAAATTTAATTGAATTATGAAAAATAAAAAATCAATTGAGAAAATTCAACTGAAGTTCTATTTTAAATAATAATTCAGACTCGAAAACGGCTAATTTAGCCATAAAGCGACACCTGTACTATTCTTATTATGTTGCTTCATTGACCCGAAATCTTGGAAATATTCTCCTTATGTAATCGTAATTCTATAAAAAATGAACACACTAACTAATCAAATAAGTTAATTAGCTAGTTAATTTCCCACAGAATTAGATAATAACATGTTAACAGGTTTAAATACTTCCAAATTAATTAAGATATGTCACGCCAAATGCGTCCAATCCTAAATAATTGCTTGGACGAGTTTATTTCCCAAAATAAGACCAATTACTCATGCTGCATGGCGCAATTCCTAATCAGCACAACATTGATTCCTTAATTATTAACAAAAGGTTGATGAAACTGCAGCATTGTTTCACCATTCTTGTAAAAAAACTGATACTGAAATTACATTAATGCATCAAACTCATGACTAATTATTGCTAGTCATGGAAACAACTTTCTGCCAAGCTGGTCTTGCCAAGATATCTTGGCACCAAGCCCACACATTAGGGCGCGACTCGTAAATCGCCTTAACGCGGGTGCCCATCAAGTAGTTCATTGTAGGAAGATGATGTAGATCTGCAAGACTGAAGCTATCTCCAGCCAAGTACTTCGATTTTGCCAGTCGAGCTTCATACACATCCAGAACCTTAGCCAACTTGGGCTCATGTTCTTCTACAACAGCATAGTCAGTAGGCATGCCAAGAAGTGGTTTGATGCAAAATTCCCAGGCTAGTTCGGAAACTTGAGGGTGGTATTGCTGTGCTTCTACCTCCATCCACAGGTTAATTATCGCCATTTTCTTCATGTCCAGGGAGATCAATGGAGTTCCCTTGTCAGCATAAACTTGTGAAATGTATCGGTTTATGGCTCTTGAGTCTGCATATATTGCAATTAGAACTATAAATATCTAAGTCTCAAGAAAATTTTTGCTTCAATTCCTAATATCCGGAAAAATTGGTTGAGACTAGGAATGTAAATTGGGTGAGTGTGAATGATGTTTGTTATGGTCATGTGATGTTATATCCAGTATCCCACCCTCCATATCTCAATTAGTGTTTCACTCTTCAAATGACACGTATCATTCTAATTAAAATTTAATTACACATACGTTAACCATAATAAAAAAAATCATCATCTAAACTATATTTCAATCATATTACTTATGATTAGGAGGAGACTTCTTACTCAATTTTTTCATCCACGTTACTTATGATTAGAAAACTCTTACTCAATTTTTTTATCCACGTTATCTTACTTGACGCCAACACTTATAAACCCTTCCACTTCTTCTTTCCGTTCTTCTTCACATTTCTGAATCAACTTCAACAAAAATTCATCTTGAATTCTCAAAATCTACATCTATTATATTTGTTCCATTCGCATTATTTATCTTTTGACGAATCATTAGCTGGTGAACCGAACTTCATCTGATTCACTTCGATGTATGTTTATCAATTTTAAGGTTTGATTTTTTTACAATGGTACAATAATTTTTGAACTTGTTAAAATAAATATTTATATAGTTTGCCATGTATTTTTTATTTAGTTAAAAAGTAGTTTAAGAAAGACAATTTTAGTTGGAGTTGATAATAATTTCTTTCTTTTATTTTTTCATAGTTAACTTATGTGTGATTTATGAGAGTGGAACACTAATTGGGATATGAAAATTGGAATAGAAGATCCGGACCGTTTTATATCCGTCCCATATAAATTACTCACTTTTATCATTTTTACATTTTGATAGAGTTGTTCATTTTTATTTCTTTGTTATTTTAGCAACAATAATACTTCATTCGGTGTATTAAAAACTTGGGAGATAGACATTTTAGCAAGAATTTAACTGCTGGAAATTTAGCATATCTTGTGTATGATAATGTGGGTGAAGGAAATATATGGTTTATCTCCCCCTATTTTTGTAATTCTGATTATGGCACACATGAAGACTTACCAAAAAATTGAAAAATGAAATTAATTACACTCAATTGCATTTAAGTATTGTTTATTATACACTACACATATGACTTGAACGTTTTAAAACTTGTTGACCCATTTTCTTAAAGTAACCCCTTGTAACTTTATAATTTCCAACAAAAAAACCACAAAATAATTTGTAAAACTTAAAGAGTCGGAGCTCCAAATCGAAGCCTGCTAAGTTTTGAACATTGGAGCTCTCAAAGGAGGGGTAATTAGGTGGAGGTGGACTAGTGGTGGTTGTGATACGTAGAATAAGGTGGCTGTAGGTGGTGTTGGTGGAAGAGGTCATGACAAAACTTTTACGAATTTATCTATGGTAATAGTAATTTTAAGCTTTGGAAGACTTTTTTTTTTTAATAGTAAAAGTGACTGAAATGATTATTTTACACTAAATGAAAATTATAATTAGGACGGTGGAAGATAGAAGGGACGTTCTTGGACTGTGAGAACTTTACACGATGAAGAGATTTGTATCGGTTATGAACGGCGGCCGAGAAAGCTTTACGCGATGAAGACGATGAAGAGAGATAGATTATTGTAAGTTTTTATAAGTCGAAATCAATTTATTATATTTAATTAAATGTTAATAGGAGTATATTTAAAAATTTATATTTTATTATTTAAAATAAACCTAATTTATAATGTCGTACTTTGATATCATCTAACGGTGACCTGTATCCAGGTCAGTACGAAGCCGACCTGCATAGGAAAATTCTATTGAGTTTGGATATACAACTTTTGAATTGAGAGGTAATAATTTAGCAAAATTTATAAGTTCTGAAAAATCTGTACTTTTTAAATATATTGCGGGAACTAACATTTTATTACCTAATGTTACTTAATGATGATGAAATTCGACAACATAATGTTACCTAATGTTTATGGCATGTACCAGGTAGAGGAAGGGCAATCGAGGAAACATGTTTGAATATGTTCAAATTACACTCAGGCCCCTCTATTAATTTTATTGTAATTATTAATTACAAGGAACAGTTTGTTTCGCAATTTGCGAATGTGCATTGCAATTTTGCAAAGGAAGACTTTTTACCTTTGGGGTTAAATTGAATATATTGCAATAACGTACGTTAGCATTGGTACTGGAGTTTGATGCACAAATTCAGACATCAAAATCATTCCAATTTTACTACTAGTATACATGCATTATCACTAAATCTTGAAAATTTAGCTTTTGATCTTAAGTGAATGGATTACTTAAGCGCCATCAAAACCAGTGTAACCTGATCTCACAAAAGAACTATCAGTAGTTTAGGATTACTACATTTGGTTCATAGATAATGAGTGATATATGTTGATATGATTACAGTTGGTCAACCAATTAAGCTAGGTTTATGAAGATAAGAATTTATACTTTAGCCATAGCTAAGTTGACAAAATTGTGGTCCTATGTTGGAGTCTCTCTCAACTTCCATACACGTTTTGTCCGTCAAAATGTTTTTTTTTAAACGGTAAAGATAACTTAAAACATCCAAAAAAATAAAGAATGGAAAAAAGTAGTTTAGGTCATGGTGGAAGTTTATTACCAAAGAGCAACAGATCTCCATCTTCAAAGACCGGAACTTTACCAAATGGCTGCAACAATAAAACAAAATACATTACTTCCGATCCCTTAACTTTGAGACTAGCATTAGCAACGAAGTGGCTCGATTGGGAACAGAGGTACTAGAGTACTACTATGATCTTCGATGCGGGATTGTATTGTATCCCAGGTAAATTGTATGAGCGAGCATGTCGTACTCGTTGCAGTTTACGTACTTAAACTTAAACGTTGCAAAGTGATTGAAGTTCAATAAGTGTTGAAGAAAAAATAAAGAACATGTGAAAGTATAAATGAAGAAAGCTTACATTGAGGGATAAGAAAGGTTCCTTTCTGTGATCTTGAGCACACAAATCGACATGAACGAACTCGAAATCGAGGTCTTTCTCGAATAGGCATGCCAAAACTCTCCTTGGAGCCGTTGCGAACAATGCGCCATGGACCTTCATTGTTTGTGTAGCCATGATATATATTATAGTTCAAACTAGCTAGTGAAGTTATTTTACTAAAAGGAGAATGTTACTTGGGGTATATATAGTGATGATCATTTGAATTGGAAATTGAATAAATGGATGAGTCATTATTGACCTGGACTGCTACTATTGTCTTAAAGGCAAGGCACACTTACATACTAGCCTGGTAGCTTCTATTCGAACCGGATTATGTAAGCCATGACATATAATTTTGGGAAAAATCTAGATCTCGACAATGAAAGAATAATGCATGGCCTGGCAGGTAACTTTCTAAATTATCAATTTATAAACTTTACCATTACATTCTAAACTTTCTAATCCATATATGGCCATATATTTCATTGACTCATCCCTACTTTTTTTTAAATATTTAATTTTATCTTATCTAAAAGTTCAAATTTATATTGATTGATCTAATACTTCCCATAACTCGTGAACTCGTTTAATTTTATTGGGAGGCCCAACGAGTGAATAACTGATATGGATGAAGACATTGACGGTAGAATTTGATCCCTTAACCTTCTAAGTTCTTACGTATGACTAAATTCTATCTCATCTACAAGATCGAACTTTTAAAGAGTTGTGGAATCTAGTCATAACTCATATAATACTCCAATACTCACCGCACTCGTGGTCGATTTCAATCTTTTTGGAGAGGCTATTCGAGTGGAAATTTAATATGGGACAGAGATTGTTTCTTTGGAGATTCGAATCCAGGTGGACGTGAGCCTGAGGCTCTGATATCATGATATAATTCAATCTCATTTAATTAAAAGCTCGAACTTTTAGAAAGGTGTAGACCTAATCCAATTATATTAATTGGTCTAACAGCATCACATCTCACATCAATATATGTAAGACTTTGTTCAGTTCAACAGAATTTTTCTAAATTGAATTGAATTAAACTAAAATGAACTAAAGTATAATATAAAATATAACTAATTAAGGCTCCGTTCTCTTTAACTGAAATTTACTGAACTGAAGTAGGGTATAAATTATAACTAAGACCGTGTTCTTTTCAACTGAAATTTACTTAACTTAACTTAACTTAACTGGAATAATTAAGGTATAAATTATAACTAAGTCGAATTTAACTAAACTGAACTGAATTTAACTAAACTGAATTAAAATAATTTTAAATTGAATAGAACAGAATTTAAAGTAGAATATAACTATTATATAGTATGTTATATTTAAAGTGATTTAGAAAAATATATGTGTAAAGATATAATTCAAACCCGGCAATATCATGCATACTATCTAGCTAGATTAAGTTTTCCAAAAATGATAAAACGGATTATAATTATAATTTTGTTTGTGCTCCCTGAGTAGACATATTTTGGTCTTGGCAAAGTATAAATGCATATATAATCTTCTTAATTTGTGTAAGAATTGATTTTTCCATACTCAGTGATCAGCTGGATCATTTAGGGACTATTGAATATTTTATATATAAAAAATTTAATTTGATTGAGGAGTTGACTATTGGAGCGGTATCGCTTTAAATTCCAACAAACAAAACCGTTTACAGTTTGTCAGAATGGTTTTATAAATATGCTACGATCATGAATCATGTATGAACGTTCATTATGCATCACTGATCACCCAACCATGTACTTATGATGTATAAAATTACATCAAGTTAGGATTATAAATTTCTCAAAATAAAAGACGGAAATTGATCGATGAGATTCTTAAATTTGTAATTATGAGGATCATAATTATAATTAATTAGCGTGTATGCGGTCAGTTAGGACTTAGGACAAATTATATGTTTGATCCAATGATTAAATTAATTTAGGCTGTTGGTTAAGGACAAAATACATCATAATTTATATATAGTTTGCCGCAAAAATTTCCATCCGCCACCACATTGACATATGCCACTGATTATATAAATAGGTTAGATTCTCACTGATCTAGCATGCTTTTCTTGACTAAACGAATAAATTATTATACTTTAAAGTTACTTAGCTAGTTGATAATTTGGTTTTAGTGAAGGTTAAGTGAATCAGTATTATGCGATCCAAATAAAATCAATTTATGTATAATAATGTCTTCATCGTTAATGGGAAACAATGTGGGCCTTCTCAAGTTTAAGTGAGTTACGTTTACTGAAAAGATGGCTGGTAGTTGATCGTGTACAAATTAATTTAATTAGCTTCTCAGATTCTAGCTTATTAAAACTGAAAAATTAAGTGATAAAGAATTATAGTTTAATATAACAATAGCATGTACAACAAGAGATGAAGAGAACCAACTAAAACTCAAAGTTAAAAGATCTTTCTTTTTAGAACAAACTTATGGATGAATGATGATGCCGAAAACGTTTTGTTGTACTATATAAGAATGTGGACAAGGTATGATATAAATTATATATATTGATTTGTAGCCCTAATATGTTGTACCGACGCCATTTTTTAATAATTTAATGTGTTGTCAATGTAATATTTAATGAATATATATGGCATAATCAATTGATCATGGCATAGTCTTTAAAGTATCAGGAAAAAGTGCATCGTGATATTTCGTTTAAAAAATATTAAATGTGTAAATAGGTCTAGAAAGCCAATTTTAATCGATTAGTGATCGAATCGTTGATTTATCTGATGTTAGGTCTCCCCTCAATGCATCCCCTATTCCTCTATCACAAAGAATATACGTTTAACCCGTGTGTCATTTTATGCGGATCTTATACTCATTGTGAGTAAGCGGTGCACTAGAGAGAGACCAGTCATATTTTTAGCTCATTATAAAGTAGTATAATGCCGCCGTCTTATTATATTATTAAAATGGTATATGGACCACAGTATTTTAACACGTGCAGTAGTGGATTACTTATCCTCATTGCAAAAGGGATAAAGCATAATTGAGAGTAAGAAAATTGGCAGTTCCCAGATACCCACCGTGATCCAATCCAGGCCATAAACATAATATCCGACTCGGTGCTTTCCGCCTATGATAAGTACGTCGTAGTTGTTGGCATTTACAAAGAACAGTCCTAAGGTTCTTAAATGGTTGTAATTTTAAGTTTAGTTTCTAATCATCGCGGAAAAGTAAACATGGTTAATCATGATGGTGATGTGTATAAGTATATTTATTTCTGACAAGTCAACTGTGGCACAGCCTATTTAGTCGGAGTAGGAACCCGACCAAAATTGATCGAGCCCCAACTCTTTAAATTGGTACGGTTACGTACGGTTACGCACTTATGAATAATTTTTTGGGTGATATGATAGTTTTATTATGTCAATACATGTCATCTCCTATGCGTTTTGTCCTCACTTGTACACGAATCGGGTGATTTTCCATGCTGACTATCCATTATAAGATTGCTTCATAGTAAAGACGTTTAACTTTGAAGTTATTATGGAATGATACTCGAAAAAAGGTACACCATATAGTAGATATGAGTACTCTTTTAATCCTTTTGAACTTGACTTAAAACTTTACATTCGGAGTCATATGGACAGAAGGAACAAGACTTCACATTGAAATGTATGTCTCGAAAACTTCACATGGATTGGGGAAAAAAAAAGAAGATGATGAAGTGAAATAAACTATAGATAAAATTTAGTGAATAAAGTATATATGTACACTATATGGAGAATTATATAGTGAATAAACTAGATAAAAATTTGATTTAATGGGAGGTTGAAATATAAATGTACTAAAAAGAATGTGAAAAGTTAAATTTATAATGTAAGTATAAAATAACAGTAAAAGAAATAGGAGCCCATAAACTCCAGTCAATTTGGATGAGCAGCCCAAACATGAGCAAGACAAGAGGTCATGTGAATTGTAAATTGACAAGATGAACGGCTAAGCCCTGATGTGCTGTAGAACAAACCATCAAGACTCAAGAGCCTAATTCAAGTAGAGCAGATGAGTTCTGAAAATTTACATTTGGTTTTATCAAAGATGAAAATTTTGTAAGTTTTTATAGAGTAAATCTTTTTAATCAAAATAATTTTCAGGCCTCCCTCAATCAAACTTGTGAAATGCAAAAGTCCACTACCCTTACTCATCATGTTTTAATTTATATCTATCTACCTTAGTTTGTTATAAGAATACTCTGTGTATTGATGCAATGCACCTATTTTGATCAGTTTGAATCTATTAAAACGAGTTGGGATTTACGGAACATGTGGAGCAATGTAGTTGAAACTATTGCAAAAAAGATTGGTTAATGGTTACAGATGAATTAAACACTAACTCTATGAGTTTGGAATCTGTTTATATATAGTATTTGTTTTTTTTTTGGGAACATTTCGATTCTTGTTTTGATTGTTTATGATTTAAAGTTTAAACATGCGTAGTCCCCTAAAGGCTAAAGTATAGGACCTTAGTTTAGAATGTACTCTAGTTATTTTCTTGCAGAAAAATCAGACCTGGTTGTCTCTATTGGGATGATTAATAGTATATGTGTAGTGTTGAATTAGTTTTGGATCGGATTATATACTGCAGATGCAAAACGGTTAATTGGTCGAAGATTCAGCGACGCGTTCATTCAGAGTGACTTGAAGCTCTGGCCCTTCAAGGTCATTCCAGGTAAGGCTGATAAGCCCATGATTGTTGTCACTTACAAAGGTCGAATGAAACAATTTTCTACTCAGGAAATCTCGTCCATGGTCCTTGTGAAGATGAAAGAGAACGCTGAGGCATATCTTGGACATACTGTTAAGAATGATGTTGTCACGGTTCCTGCCTATTTCGATGATGCTCAGCGAAAGGCCACTAAGGATGCCGGAGTCATTGCTGGACTCAATGTCATGCGTATCATGAACGAACCCTCAGCAGCAGCTATTGCTTATGGTATAGGGTTAGACAATAGGGGCAGCAGGAACTCAGAGAGGAATGTGCTTATTTTCGACCTTGGCGGTGGTACTTTTGACGTCACCATTTTGGTCATTGATGGGGGTTTCTATGAAGTGAAGGCCACTGCTGGCGACACTCATCCAAGATGAGTGGATTTTGATAATAAGATGGTGGACCATTTCGTTGAGGAATTCCACAAGAAGCACGGGGAGGATATTAGTGAAATCCCAAAATGTAGGAGGAAATTGAGAACTGCGTGTGAGAGAGTAAAGAGGAATCTCTCGTCCACTACTGAAGTGTATATAGAAATTGACTCTATATACGAGGGCATTGACTTGTACTCGTCCATTACGCGTGCAAAATTTGAGGAACTCAATATGGATTATTTCACAAAGTGTATGGAGATTGTCGAGAAGTGTTTAAGGGATGCAAAGATGAATAAAAGCAGTGTACATGATATTGTTGGTGGTGGATCATCTAGGATTCCGAAAGTTCAAAAGCTATTGCAGGATTACTTCAATGGGAAAGCGCTCTGCAGGAGGGTTCACCCTGATGGAGCTGTTGCTTATGGCGCTTCTCTATGTATGCAGCAATTTTAAATGGTGAAGTTGTAAATGAAAATCTGCGGAGTGTACATCTTCTGGATGTTGCCCCGTTGTCTCTTGGTATCAAAGTTAAGGGAGGAGTCATGGATGTTGTAATTCCAAGAAACACAAAAATCCCAACCACAAAGAAAGGAATTTTCACAACGTGGAAGATAATCAGAAGAGTATACAGTTTCAGGTTCTCGAAGGTGAGAGAACCAGAGTGAAAAATAACAATACGCTTGGTAAATTCGAGCTCAAAGGAGTTGAAGAAGGCCTGAGAAGGGTCAAGGTATGTTTTGACATAGATGCTCATGCATCTTGAAGGTATCTGCTCATGACGAAACAACAAGGAAGAAGAAAAGGCTTAAAATCACAAATGATAAGGGTAGATTGTCCACTGAAGATATTGAGAGAATGGTTCAAGAAGCTGCTATCTTTAAAGCTGAGGATGAGTATGAGAAGATGAAAGTTGATGCGATGAACGATCTGGAGAATTACGTGTATGATATCAGGAACACGAGTCGGGATCAGAAGTTTGCTTCAAAGCTTCTGCCAGCTGATAAGAAACGAGCCAAGAAAGCATTTTCGATTACTCTCAAGTGGTTGGACAGGAATCAGGCTACTGAAGCTCATGAGTTCAAAGATAAGAAGAATGAGCTAGATGGCATGTGGAAGCCAATTAGGCCAGAATCCATGATTGAAGATGATAAACTGTTCTTATATTAGTAGTATGTTCTGTCTTTTCTGCAAGTGCTGATCTCTAGCTTTTTTGTGATGAACTGGTTTCAAGTTTCAGCCCATTAATAGACTTAATTAAATGGTGCTACTATTTTGTATAAGCTTTATGAATTTCCTGGCTATCAGTTCTTCTGTTATTTGAAACTATTGATCCACTTGCTGATAAAATGTAAAGCTGTAATTCAACAAATAAACAGCATTCTTCGTTTGTATTTGCAATGGTGATTTAGTTGTTCATGAAAGAGAGGTTTAAAGTCTAAACCAATAGAGAAGCAGTTGTTTAATATGTTTCTCATATTGTTGAACTAAACGTAACTTAACTTATATTGCATGGTCGGCATACTGTTATGGGAGTCCAACTAGGCATGTCAGCGGGTTCAATCCGCCAAGGTCAGGTCCGATACAAGAACCAATCAAAATTCATACAAGAAAGCTTGTTGATTCTGGTCTCATATTTAGATTTGGTAATTGGTTTGATAGTGAATGGGCTACCGATGAGTCTGATGATGTGCAAAACGAGGATGTTTTGATGCAAAAGTTGGAGAGTTGCTGTGGAAGTGTTCAATTTCGACAAACACGGAGTGTTTTCCAAGCAGAAATGGTGTTCTGAGCAAGAATCATCACTTCGTCACGATATAAGACGGATTTCGACGACCTGAGTTCGTTTGGAGGGTTAAAATTATAATTTTATAAGTTTGGGGTCTTTTTACAATTTTAATAAGTTAGTAGAATTCGCTTTGTGTTAGGTTTCTTTGAATTCAAGTTAGGTGTTCACTAGTTAAGCACTTTAAGACATTGTTATTATTCAGTTTTTTCCTCAAAATTAACTCTTTGAATCTTAGCGAAACTTTGATAAAAAATATTTCCTCACCACGTACGTCGCATCAGGGCACATGCATGCGAGTGACGACCAATCATGATTTGGATCGACAAATTCAGTTGCTAAGCGTAAGCGATTCCGAGTAAGGAAACCAAAACCGGAGCGGTTACGGATTTTGATTGTTTCTTATACCAGGCCTAAGCGAATTGAGCCCGTTGACAAGTCTATGATTCATAGGGACTGTTTGTGATAGAATTTGAGTGGTCTTGTATCAGGTGAAATTGAATTTTTTGTGTATAAAAAATTCAATTTGAATGGAAAGTTGACCGCTCGAGCAGTATAACAAGCAGCCCTAGTCCCCCACTCACCAAACGTAGTTGATGCAAGATCATTTGAAGAAACTACTTCTTTTACGTGTCCTCGGGATCTTCATTTATCACTTCCATTTCAAAAGGTGTGGTAACTGGTAAGAGTCATTCTCGCCATACATTTTGCATATTATTTGAAAATTAATTATTACTCGAAATTTCAGTAATAAGAACTCACACGTAATTAGTAGATTTATCGTTATAGATGTGGTGTTTATTTTAGTCAATAGTCAAAGATTATAAAAGTCAAATTGCAACGAAGACAATAAAATGTCATCTTTATGAGAATGTGAAAGGAACCCAATGAAGCATCAAAAGCAAACAGCTACATAGAACAGAACAAATGGGAAAAAAACACCACAATTTCTTCCAAATCTCATCACTTAGGCTGCGTAAACCTTCTGGGTAGCCGGGCGGGCCAAGATCTCCTCGCACCAGGCGCTAACATGGGGACGGCTCTCGAACAAGCTCTTGACCTTAGTCTTGAACAAGTTGAACACAATTGGAATATGATGAAGATCAGCAAGTGTGTAGTCGTCTCCTGCCAAGTACTTGCATGTGGCCAGACGGGCCTCGTAAATGTCAAGAACCGTGCCTAATTGAGCTGAAAGTTGCTCAATCACGGCCTCATCGCTCTGCATACCCTTCATGGGCTTGATCAGGATCTCAAAGCTCAGCTTTTGGCCTGCAGCATCGAATTTGTGTGCCTCTACTTCGAGCCAGACTGCAATGGTTCCGTTCTTCTTGGGATCTTCGGACACAAGTGGCGTTCCCTTGTCGTGGTATGCTTGGCAAATGTATTTCGTGATTGCTCTTGATTCTGAAATTCAGAGTTCATAAATGTTGTTAGAAAACAGCATTCACATAATAAGAGAACGGATCGATTAAATAAAGAAGGTATAATCTAACTTCTTTAGATCGTTGTAGCCAGAGATGTTTTTGTTAATTGAAAAGTAAATTTGTGTAAATTTCATATTTTGTCATTTCAATTACACTTATGTGATATATCAAACAATAATTGCACTGTCTATATCAACTCCCTTACGAGAATTAGTCTTTGTCATCAACTGAAATTTACTAAATTGATCTGAATAAAACTGAAATAAAGTATAATGTAAATTATAGTTAAATAGAGTTAGACTGAACTGAATGAAGTAAAGTGATTTTTATTTGAAAATAACCGAGCCTTAGTGACAAGACTTGAATTTGTTAAGAGGGGGAGGGAAATTTACCGAAGAGTGTCAAGTCATCGTCTTCAAAAGCGGGCACTTGACCGAATGGCTGCACAAAAAACAAAATTTAAGAAGTTGCATATAAGTTTGAACTTATAAAGACGAGATCTAAACACGTGCTTACGTGAAGTGAGACGTGAGCCTCCTTCTTGTGTTGACCAGTTTGTAAATCGACGAAAATGAATTCGTGATCGAGATCTTTCTCGGCTAAGCAGAGAAGAACTCTCTTGACAGCAGGGGAAAGGGGATGACCATGGACCTTGATTCCCATAACTAGAGATGATTATTAAGCAGAATTGGGTATTTTTATGATAGTTTGAGATACAAATTGAAGAAGACTAGCAGGTTATTTATAATGGCCGGGTTGTTGTTAGCTAGGTGTGAATGTCATCGAGAATATGCCTTCTTCTTTCTTTTTGTTACATGTTGCATATTTATTTCTCCATACAGACTTGTAGGGTCAAGGTTTTAATGATTAGATATTTTGCAAATTGGAATTGTTTTTAAGCATTTTGGAGTACAGTTGACTAACTATTATAATGTGGTGGAAATAAAAAGTGATAGACACTACACTAGATCCAATCGAACTGAAATTATTGCACGATAAATAATAATGAATATAGTACTAGACTGCTATTCCCATCCCCACTGTGTTAATTCCGAATATACATGCACCACAAATTAATAGTATGTAAATAAATATTAACAAAATTATATTGTGATTATACAACTTAGGACTTCCTAATATAAATGTATCAATAAATATTTTAATTTGTAATAGATAACTGACCTTTAGTATATGTGCACGTTTTATCATTTTTTTACTAGTACTCGTAGTAGTATCTAAGTATTACATTTTAATTTTACATGATTTAGATTTTTTTCATGTGCATCATGTTATATTATATTTTGATGTTTTAACGTGTTATACCATATAATATTTAATAAATTTGACACAATGGAGGTTCAAAATGTAGAATATAAAAAGATAGTACCACATATTGCAATGAAGAATTAAAATAATAACTATTCATAGTAGATAATGTAAAAAGGTTGTTGAAGATTAGGTGAGGAAGTATTGGGTAGGCCTGCAAAGCTCAATTAATTATCAACGCAAGCCATTAATTCAAACTTTGATTGGCCCCTAATTGATGTACTAACATTTTAAATTGGATTAATTGTAAAAAGTATTGTATGGCATACAAATAATTTATTTTATTAATTAAGCTTGTTTATATTGTCAATAAAATGTATATTTTATAATATATAAATATAAAAATAACAAAATTGAATACTTAATGATAATCTAATTTATTATCTAAATAAATTATCTATATCGTGTATCTTAAAAGACTGACTCGAATATATGTTTGTGGGTAAAAACCTAAAATCAACTTTTAGGTTTAATTTCAATTCCTCATGGTTTGAATTTCACGCATATAATTAATTTGATAATTATTTTGGTATACGTATATATATTTTGTTCACGTCCAATTATATAACAAAAACATCGAGCTTAAAGACACTGATGGTTAAACATATACTCATTCCGTTCCTAATTTAAATCTTTACGAGATTGGACGCGAACTTTAATGTAATGTAATAAATTAATGTGGAATTTATTAAAAGTAATAGTGAAAATAAAATGAAAAAAAAATTAATGGGCCAATTTAGATTATTATAATGAGACGTAGTATTTAATTATTTTTTAAATATAGAAATAAAAATTGAATTACTAACAGGCTAAAAAGAATTACAGAAGGGACAGAGGGATTACGTAACTAACCACAAAACAAGGACTGGTACGTGGGACAATATGGGAATATAACTCAATTTATTGTGGACCAAGTCGTGAGGAAATGTGTTTTCCACGATATAATGGAGTATTTTGAAACTTTTCAAAGTTGAGGAAATTTGTAATTCTGTAAAGAGTGATCAAATGGAGAAGCTTCGAACCAATCTTTCAGGTCTCAAATGGCAAAATTGATTCTCTTTCAATTCATTGGTTGGTATACTTTAATTGGTATTTTTCAATTGAAATTGAATTATTTTTACAAAATATTCGATTTGAGTAGGGAGAAGTCTAATCCAACGATATAACAAACAGGGCCAAATGCATTAAGTAAATAAATAGAGTACTTACAGAAGCCATGAACAGAGAATTCTGCATAAACCAGTTCACCAAAAGAGCTTCAAAACTAATACTAATGCCAGTTGAAGCAAAGCAAGTGGTGCAAACAAAATCAAATCATCACATATTTCTCCACTTTTGGAGCCTTCAGAAGAGGACTGCTTGCCAAACAGAAGAACACCATCTTCATCCATGCATCCTGGCCACAATTGTCTTCCAGATGTCCTCAAGTTCTTTCATCTTATCCTCGAATTCATCGGCTTCAGCAACCTTATTCCTATCCAACCACTCAATGGTAGAGTGAAATGCATCGTTGGCTCTCTTTTTATCAGCCGGCAAAAGCTTTAAAGCCATCTTTTTGTCCGAGATTGTGTTCCTGATATCATATGCATAATTCTCAAGAGTGTTCATTGCATAGACTTTCTTCCTCAAATGCTCATCCTCGGATTTATACTTCTCAGCTTCTTCAACCATTCTCTCAATATCCACTGTGGACAGTCTACCCTTATCATTTGTGATGGTGATGTTATTCTTTTTCCTTGTTTTTTGATCCTCCGCAGAAACGGTCAAGATGCCATTTGCATCTATGTCAAAACAGCACTTCACCTTGGGGACACCTCTCCGAGCTACTTGGATTCCATTGAGCACAAATGTGCCAAGCAAATTATTATCTACAGCTCTTGTTCTCTCACCTTCAAGAATATTAAACAGGATTGAGTTCTGCTTATCAATTATAGTCGAGAAAATATTCTCCCGCATAGTTGGGATTGTTGTGTTCCTTGGAATCAGAACACACGTGACTTCTCCTTTAACTTGGACACCAAGCGATAACGGAGCAACATCTAAAAGTAGTACTTTCGGCACACTTTCATCATCTTCACCACTTAAAATCCCTGCTTGTACAGAAGCACCATAAGCAACAGCTTCATCAGGGTTGATGCTGTTACATAGCTCTTTCCCATTGAAGAAAAACTGCAATAGCTTTTTAACTCTCGGGATCCGAGTTGACCCTCCAACAAGAACAACATCATGAATGTTGTCTTTATCCATATTTGCATCTGTCAAGCACTTCTCAACCGTGTCCGTACACTTCCTAAACAAATCCAAGTTAAGTTCCTCAAATTTTGCACGTGTGATGGTCGAGTAAAAATCAATACCCTCATACAAAGATTCAAGTTCTATTTTTGCTTGAGCAGTCGATGAAAGCAACTGCTTCGCTCTTTCGCAAGCAGTTTTCAATCGCCTCAGGGCTCTTGGATTTCCACTAATATCCTTCTCATGCTTCATATTAAAATCTTTAACCAAATAGTTCACCATCCTGTTATCAAAATCCACTCCTCCAAGATGTGTGTCACCAGCAGTGGCTTTCACTTCAAACATATCCTCATCGATGGTTAAAATGGAAACATCAAAAGTACCACCGCCAAGGTCGAAAATAAGCACATTTTTCTCTCCATCACTGCTGCCCCTCTTGTCCAGACCATATGCAATAGCTGCTGCTGTGGGCTCGTTAATAATTCGGGTCACATTAAGACCAGCAATGACTCCAGCATCTTTAGTGGCCTGGCGCTGAGAGTCGTTGAAATAGGCAGGTACTGTAACAACAGCATTTTTAACTGTCGTTCCAAGATAGGCCTCTGCAGTCTCCTTCATCTTGGCAAGAATCATGGAGGAGATTTCCTCAGCAGTAAAATGTTTCTCTTCACCTTTGTAGGAGACTACAATCATGGGCTTGTCAGCAATCCCAGGAATCACCTTAAATGGCCACATCTTCATGTCACTCTGCACAGACATGTCACTGAATCTTCGTCCAATTAACCTTTTTGCATCTGCAGTATACACACCAGCACCAATTTCAACACTACACACAAATCTTCTATGATTTAACTAAGTGTAAAGAAAAGAATATGTTTAACAATTAACAAGACGAAGCTAGAAGAAGACTACAAATGCTACACATATAAACCAAACTACTCAGAACCAAACCTGGGTACAAAGCAAGAAACCTGTGGAAGAACCACTGATTAATGAAGTCTTTTTTTATAAACAATCTGAGCAGGAATCCATCCTAGCACTGATTAGTCAAGTAACTTTTGTATTAATAAACTGAACAAGAGGCCAATAATCCATCTTTTACAACCGATTGGGAAGTCACTTTATATCAACGGACTGGGCAAGAAGCCATTTTTAACTCTGATTAGTGAAGTCTCTGTTTATTAACAAACCGAGCAACTTGGGTTCTCAAAAACAAAAAAAACAAACCGACCAAAACACTGATTAATGAAGTCTATTTGTATTACAACCTAAGCAAGAATCCACCTCTAACACTGATCAATGAAGTCTCTTTGTATTAACAAACTGAGCAAGAAGCCAAGAATCCATCTTTATCACTGGTTAATGAAGTAACCTTGTATTAACTAACTGAGCAAGAAGCCATCTTTACCACTGCTTAATGAAGTATCTTTGTATTAACAACTTGAGCAATTATAAATCTTAAACGCGGAACAGTGAAGTATCTATGTATTTACAAACTGAGCAATAATCCATCTTTATCAGTCATCACAATTAGGATAATTCTAGGCTTCTAGCAATTAAACTCACACATCATTCTCCTCGCTTTTCACTGCCCTCAAACTTCCCAAAAGCTAATAAAAAAACCCAATTCCCAATTCACACATCATTGGCACGTAGTTTTAATGATAAAAAATGAAGAAGTTGGGATCATTTGTACTTTAAATGTCATTTTAATGTCAAAATGTGTAATTTTTGTATAAAATTGAGATTATTTATTATTTGTTATTGATGGGGTAACTTAATTACTTTTCCTTTTTTTATTAATGAAGTTTGGTGGGTTTAAAAATGACAAATGTATTCGCTGGACGGAGTAAACACTTCCACAATTGAATTCTTGCAACCCTAATTCTTAAACAGTTAAACTCATATTCTCAAACTAAAAAACGAAACAGGAAACCAAAATTCGAGAAAGATAAAAAGGATGAGTTACCAAACACGGTGTTGATCGGGTTCGTGGCGACCTGATTGTAAGCAGCATCACCAGTGAGACGGTGAGTGTCAGTAAAAGCAACGTTAGAGGGAGTGGTACGGTTGCCCTGATCATTCGCAATGATTTCGACCTGACCGTGCTGCCAAACCCCAACGCAGGAGTAGGTCGTGCCCAAATCGATTCCTATAGCTACTCCTTCACTCGCCATTGTAATTCAGATCAGTAGCAGCAAAAAGATTGGATTTTTAGTTATCTAGAGATGAGACACCCCTAGAGTCTTGTTGTTGAAGAGTGAAGAGTTTTAGCAGAAGCTGTAGTGTAGGTTAATAGGTAGCTCTACACGAACTACGAAGATGAATTTTTGAAATTTTTTACTGTGGCGGGAACCACTTTTGGTGGGAAAATCTAATCAGTAAAAAGTAAAATATCTATTCTTAACTTGACTCTTGGGGTTTTTTTTTTTTTTTTGATAATTAACTTAACTCTTGTTAAATCCTGACATGTGTATCTTTATGATTTCAAAAGGGCAGTTTAAATCGAGATCGTTGTTTAAGTATTCGATTGAGATCAATTACGAATAAAATAAATGCAGCTGTACTCTACAATTCTACATAATAAATACGGGCTGGTATGTTATATATTCGCATTAATGGAAACATTGTCTATGAATTGTTTAACATTCAAGCAGAAAGGGAAGAAGAGCGAACGAAGAAGCACTGGATTGTTCGAACTTAGAACATAATTTTCTACTCTTTCTGACTGGAGGAGGAAAATGCTGTTGATATACATTTGATAAGGCACCCGAATAAATAAGCACAACACAACACATGTAAATATTTCACAAGCAATTGTTTTTCCAGTTTTGAGTCCTCCAGAGTTAACACTTACAGTCTCAAGCTTCTTGGTTGTATTTACACTCAGATATTTACAGACCATGAACCCACAATTTAGGAGGGGGAGCTGGCCGAGAGGGAAAATACATATGCACATCTGCCAAGATTAATGCTAGAAAGCTTCATCCGGCTTCAGGAAATTGTGATACTCCAGCTGTGTCATTTCCCCACCAGTTGCAGGATCAAATATGCATCGGTAAAAACTGCATGTAGTTTACGGGTCATTGTTCAGCATAAAGCCATAAACGATCAAAGTAAAACTAACTAAATGAGCAGCAAAAGAACTACTTGTTCTGTATGTGCAGGTTTTTTTCCATTTTTGGGAGGGGGTGAGGTGGTGCTCCTAGGAGAAAACATATTATTGAAACTGAGAAATGGGGAAAAAAACCAACAGACCTGCCATCCATGCCAAGTATCACCACTGTGTTCTTTTGGTGACCAAAAGCAACAACATATTGCGATCCTTCAGGCAAGCGAAACTGGGCCACTGACCACTCGGAGCTGAAATATTTTGGCAGCACTCCTGTAAAAAGTGAATGCTTGATTTAGGTCCCAAACGCAAATAAGATCAGAAGGTACACGTTCTACTACATTGACTTTGTTACTTCCTAATCACTGAACTTCAGATAAGTTAGTACAGGTAAAGAATGAACTGTGTTGCTCAACCCCAAGTGGAAGCTAAAGCTCAGATGAATTTTCCAAGAAAGCTAATGCTGTAAGAACTGCTAGTTGGTGAGACAATATCAGAGTTCTCATTATGGCATCAACTACCACACATGGGTCATCAGTCATCACAGTGATCTAAACAGATACACTCAGAAAAAAAGATGGAATTACAAATATGACAATGTTCTCAACTACGTACACTTAATCCTAGTGCTAGATAGAATGGTCTACTCACTTTTTGGCAAACCAAGTTGATTGACACTGTAAAAAGTTCAAGGGCCACGTAAAAATTAAAATCCCAACTTCCATTGAAAACACAAGGTAGGATCAAGGGTAAAATATTTACTGAAAGAGCTAATCATATAGGCCCAAAACCAACAATACAGGACACCCAATGCAAACCTCGTCAGAGCATATTCATAAGTACACCATAACAACTGTGAATTCCATACAGAGATTATAGATTAAAAAACCTCCAATGATAACGAAAGCAATTACCTTTAATGAACGAAAGTGAAGAACTAGAAGAATGAGAGCCAGGAGGACTGCTTGACCTCTCTGCCCCATTATTCCCTGAATTCACTTTAAGGCTAAATACATGAGCGGTGCCCTTATCACTGGAAACTGCCAGCCACTGGGCTGTTGGTGAGAATGCCAAACTATATATTTCTGCTCTGTCTGCCCCCCTCCTCACCTGCATCCAAATTTTTGGAGCTTATTAGTGAGAGCCAACAGGAAACAACAAACTATGAACTACTACAAGAAACCATTTAATCTAATCATTTGCATGAACATCATGCATATGAGGATCAGACAAAGACATTATTGTCCAAACAGAAGTACTGCAAAGATTGGACCAGAATAAAACGATACCACAAGCAAGATCTGGTCTTCCTAGTCACTGCTCTTACAAACAAAATACCACAGCAGAAACTACATCAACAGCCAGTTCATAATTCATATGAATTACTTATAAAGCACAATACTATCCATGCCAAAGCGATTCAACCACCATTAACAGAATCACGAACAATTCGTCTACTAAGTTTCAAATCAAGGGAACAAGAGACAACTATTAGATGAACAATTAAGGTAACAACTAGCAAGTATACCTCCTGCAGCAAGCTCCCATCATGAGTATTATATATCCGAACCAAAGTCCCTTTACTACTAGCAGTAGCCATCAAATTCCCGTCCTGTGAAAGAGTAAAGCACGCGATCCTAGAGTCATGAGCCATAATAAACTTCGTTCTCTTCGTCGCATAATGCTCCACCCTAACCTGCCCCTTCTGCAACCCTGGGCAGACCAACACAAACGCCGCCCCGTGCGACACAGCACAAAGCCCCTTCGGATTCGCAATCGTCTCGATCTGATGCAACAGCTTCAAATCAGAGAAATTATAAACAAATATCTTCTGCTCCAGAATCACAACAATCCTATCCCTCCTTAACCTAATCCCCCGCACTTCCGACCTAAACGAGAGCTCACCGATACACCTCCCCTGATGATCATCCCAAATCATGACCTTATTCAACGGATACTGCGGCGAATCCCCTCCACCGACTAACGCAAGGATATTGCATCGGAAGAGCATCTCGACAGCACCAATTCCGCCTCCGTTGCCTTCGAAATCTCGGCGGAAGATCTCCCGGAAGGGATCGCAGTTGTAGATGCGGAATCCGCGGTCGGTGCCGGAGGCGAAGCAGCCGTAGTCCTGGTTGAAGGAGACGTGAAGGAGTTTGATTGGGTTGGGGAAAGTGGTGCTGTTGGTGGTAGAAACGGCGTCGTAGGAGGAGGAAGTGGAGTCGTCAGGCGGCGGATCGAGGTGGTGCTGCTGCTGCTGGTCGAGGTAAGGCTGGAGCATTGGGGAGATGAAATTAGCGTTGGGGTTAGGGTTTGGGTTTGGGGAGAGGGTTGCCATGGTTGATTTGGGGATTTTGTGAGTGGTGTGATGATGATGATTTTTTGATTGCTTCTGGGAGAGGTATGGAGAAGAAGAGTAACCGGGAGTCGGGATTATTTGGTTCCGAACTTGAGCGAGTTTTATAAGAGTTTCGTATTTAATTTTAATACAAATTTAGACCTCAACTTTTTATTTATTCACTATTTATCAAATTTTAAACTCTAACTTAATTTGAATTTACATTAATTTGGTGAAGTGCAATAAGTATAAGATTTAATGTATGGTTTTGTTAACTGAAAATCAATTCAGTTTAGTTTAATTTCGTTTCGTTCATTTTAGCTATATTTAGTTATAATTTATTTTATATACTTTAGTTAAATTAATTTTATACAACTTAATAAATTTCAGTTCAGTTTAATTTCGTTTCTTTCATTTTAACTATGTTTTATTATAATTTATTTATATACTTTAGTTAAGTTTAATTTCATACAATCACCTACCCTCGGTTGAGATTTGTAAATTAGAGTTTGAATTGGTTTAGAGCTAAGTGGAGGTTTGACGTGGGATTTGGACAACACACAGACACAGGCTTGGCAACCACGCACGTTGTTGGCTTGTTTCGTACTAGTTGCTGTCTTGAATCTTCGATTTTGTGATACTTTGACAAAATGGAATAAGCATTCCTTATTCAAATACTAGTACTAATCCGAGAAATAAAGTAGTTATGTGAACAACGTTGGTGATAAGGTAGGTTCGTAGTACTTCTTCCCCAAATATAATATCATTCAGCGTTTGTTTGTGTTAACTTGTTAAGTATAGAGAGTATGATCGCAGTATACCCGACCTATTAATTAGTAACATGTACATGTTTTATTTAAAATAATGATATCCATCACAAATCGAACAAAAAAAATTATAATACTATACACACAGATCAATAGGTTTCTTCCCAACAACTCCATATGGAATGTGGTCACCCACCCACACACTTGTCTTTTACAAACTTCATACCCATTTACTTTATCTCAAATTAAGACAAAGTCATATTTTATTAATTTATGTGGAGTATTATATTGATAAAGTTGTAAGTGAGAGATTGAATAAAATGATGATGATGATGTAGGAATAGATATAAAAAGGAATTAGGTAGTGAATTACTCCTTCCGATCTTTTAAGAGCTTCCTAGGCTCTTACTTTCTCTTCAATTAAGAAACTTGGAATAAATAAATAGTTTGTAAGATTTATTATATTGTTAAAATTGGTGTAAGTGGGTGATAAAGTAAGAGAGATTGAATAAATTGGTAATAAAGTAGGAAAGAGAAATAATAAAGAATTAGTCAGTGGACATAAAATTTTTCATTTTTTATGTTAGGAAGTTTGTAACGTAACTTCAAAAAGGAAGTTAGGAAGTTATTAATAGAACGGAGGGAGTAAATTTTATCATTTATAGACTGGGAAGTTTCTAACGAGACGCCAAAAATGAAAAGTTAAGAGTAGTATACAAACATAATTTCACATGTTATTGTTGTCTTTACCAACCCCCGATTCAAAACAACCCCGTAGTGGTATGCGTCACCCCACCAAATACATAAAAAAATATTATTCTACAAACATGATTTCAAATGCTACTTTTGATTTATTTATTTTTCCACAACCCCTTCCTGGGGCCCTTTATGGATGAAGAAAGTAGAGAGAAGATAAAAGAGAGTTTTCCCGCTTATATAGTATCTGTATGGCCCGCCAGTCATGAAGATCAATAAAGTACAAAAGAAGATCGAAGACAGTTTCCCCGCTTATAGTGTATCTGCTATCCTCCCCCCATGCAGGCTCTTTATGGAGATCAAGAAAGTAGAGAGAAGATCGAAGAGAGTTTTCTCGCTTAGAGAGTATATGTCAGTTCCCACCTCTCGGTCCGTCATAAAGATCAAGAAAGTACAAAGAAGAACGAAGACATATTGTAGAGAGTATCAGTTGACTCAACACCCCCCCCCACCTAATCCCACCATGTGTCGGGCTTGTAATAGACATTAAGAAATTAGATAAAAGATCGAAGAGAGTTTCTCCGCCTAGAGAGTATCTATTAGTTGTCCCAACGTCGGGCTCGTTATGGAGATCAAGAAAGTAGAAAGAAGATCGAAGAGAGTTTTCCCACCTAGAGAGTATCAAATTCCCAGGTCCATTATGGATCAAGAAAGTGCAGGAAAGATCAAAGATAGTTTCCCTGCCCATAGAGTATCTGCAAACTCCCTCTCCCCTACCCTTGATGCAAAAAAAAAAACTTTGTTCTTACTAAATTAATCGAAAAAATTTGCGGTTGAATCTTATAAAATGTTGATGTTGTGGGCATACGTTTATTATTATGCTCTATCAATTTCATTCAATTTTTATATTGTTTGATTCTGCTTCTTCACTTCTCGATCCTTTTAACATTGTGATTTACATTTTCAAACTGACTCGCATCTATTATCATAATTAAGCGTCTAAGGTATAAAGATATTGAATCACATTACATTATATATTATTTACTCTCTATCACAGACACATATTAATCGGCAAAAGGACTCCAGGTTAGATGGGTGGTTTTGAAAGAAGATTGCAGTAACTTTATTTGTAACTTGCAAGACTCTTCCCCTTATCTTTCGATTGATCGAGCTTATTTAGATGAAATTCTTAGTTTAATTCATGATTTTAATTGTTTTTAGTTTATTTTTTTATCTTTGGTGAACTTTGGCACATTCAATTTTATGCACCCAATTTTAGCATGGATGAGGAAGTTGGAACTATTTTATGACCAAACAATTTGATGTAACTATTTGCCTCTTTAATTAGAAGTGATAACATATAAGTTCTGATTGACACACATACAAATAGAATAAACTCTTAACAATTTTTAGAATATGTTGCATAACATAATAATTTTCATTTGTATTATGTATCACTAAAGTCCTTATTGATTTGTTTAATAATATCCATTACATCCAATAATTTCATATATTCTTCACTTTTAGAGATCTCGTGGAACTTTATACATTAAAAAAAATGAAAACTACACTTTTCAGTGTAAAAGAAAATAACATTTGACTATTTATTATACTTATCCGTCTCAAGCTTAAGTTTCTTCATTTTTTAAAACATTTATTACAATCTTATTTTCTGATAAATTTAGTGGATTTTTTTTTCTACTCTATTTAATATATGTTATTCTGAATTGAGTGCATGAATATAATAATATAATAATCTTGTAAAGGAACTTATAGAAATTAGAAAGGAAAACACAAAGTAATTGAATTTATTAGAAGCCTGGAGAGATTTTATATTCATTGGTCATGCAAAAATATATAGAACATGCAAGAAATTTAACATGGAATTTAAAAGTTGTACAAATTTAAGCTTTTTCTACTAACATATTCCCATATAACTAAAATGCCATTTTCGACAAATTCCATTAACTTCCTCAACAATTGTTACCATCTCTTCTATTGATCCAAGCAATATTCTGATTATTGACTGAGTGCTCATTTAAAACGTCCATGGATTACATACATCTTCAGTCCTAGTATATCACCCACCTCTGGAAACTTCACATTGCTATATGCTCCAAAAAACATACAAAATTTCAATTATTTCCCTATCAAGAATATTTACCAAATGATACATTCATACATAATACCCTGTAAAAATAATTATAAAATTCATGTTAATTTCCGAACATCAATTCTGCACATTCAATTTCCGAACATCAATTCTGCACATTCAAAAATAATTATAAAATCGACAATTACAATTACAAATTGGAACAAAACTTGAAATTATAACTCAAACTCGATTGAAATAATTAATATGCATTTGGAAGCAGGGAAATCTTTACTACACCAGCTTCAGTACGGGTTCGAATACATGCATTATGATAAGAGGGATAATCCTTCCTCAACAAATATTCCAAAAGAAGAAAAATCTAAATTAAAATTTAGAACAATCCAGGTAACAACCAAAAAGAAAAAAGAAAAATCGAGATCGAAAATTTACTTCGGACTTCTTACTACTACTGTCTTTTGTTTGTTTCTTATTGCAGTTTCGAACAACGACAACGTCTTCAATGAAAAATTAGTAATCTGGAAAGTGATTGTTAATCCTGCTATCTAATAAATAGTAATATTTATAGTTGTATATCACCCAACAATAAAATAATACACTCCGTGATTCAGTTTAGATATTACAAATTATTAGGAACTAATTAATAATAAAGATAATATAAAATTTACTAAGTCTAGATATCCACTCTTTTAGTAACTGAAATTGATTCTATTGCTCGATCATATATGTTGACTTAATTTGGGTGGTGGATTTGAATATGAACAAATATTGTTGATAATTAGGAACTGCTTAAAATAACGAAAATATAACCTGAATCAGTTTAGACATCATGTTATTTTAACTATATGAAAATTAGTTTCATATAATTTTGTTGGGATGATTGAATGAGGTATAAATTTTGCCACGTAAGATTTAACTTCTTCTAGCATAGAGTCTTTTAGTATATATATGTATTTGAATTTAAGCATTAACAACATTCTTTAATTAGGAAACAAAGGCCGGAAATAATCAAACACCCGTTACGCAACATAAACAAACGAAATAAATTTGAATTTTTCTACGGTTATATATGAATCGTACATAGTTAAATAGAGACAGTAGTTGTACACTAAAGTGTTTATCAAATATACCCTTTAACTACTTGTTTCAAAATTACATTTATAAAATATAATATAAATACTAAAACATTTGAGTAATTATTTTATAATTATGTTTGAAATATATATTTATCTCCCATTACATCTTTTTATTAAAATATAAATTAATATTTATAGCAACCTCCACCGGACCTCCGCAAAAATCGTCGGAGAATGTTGTCAATAAAAAATCCGTCCTAAGAAAATGTCTGGCAGAAGAAAAGATGATACGACCTTCGAGCACCAGATCTTGGTCTCTAAATCAAATGTCCTTTCAGTCCAAACACTTCTCTTTGCCATCTAGAAAAAGACAAAAACAACAATTGCAGAGGTTCTTGTTTGTCTAAATTATATTTAGAGATTTGGAAGGGAAATCAATGCCAGTTACAGGTTTGATGAATACGTTCAAGAAGAATGAAAAAAGACGAGGCCGACAGAAGAAATTGGAATCTTGTGATCGAATATTTCTGGGACAATACTGAAAGATGGGATTATAGCAATTAGAATCTTGTGATTGAGTAGTTAGAGTTCTTGAATTTGGAAATTAGAGTTCTATCATTGGGAATTAGAGTTCTTCAATTGGGTTGGAAAATTTGAAGGAATGATTGAATCCCTCCTTAAAACAAGAATGGTCAGAGACTAGCCAAAGAAGAAGATTGGTGACGTGATAAGTTTTTCAGATAAAGTATGAAACTGGATATTCCATGCGTGAGAAACTGAGAATTATAAACAGGAACTATTGTGATGGTGGATTGGTTTTGAACTCTTAATTTTTATATTGAGGTTGATTATTATGTTAAAGTTATATAATGGGTAGATTGGTAAATTAATTAGTACGACTATTTTTGAGTTGTTATACATAGGAATAACTGTACATAAAATCAACAGTTAAAATTAAATCTTAACGATTACTATCTCATTTTAACAACTTGTACAATCACTATCTCACCTTTAAACACCTCCCCCCCCCCCCCAATCAATCCTGTTGAAGGCTAGACCTGGTGTGGAGTTTATTTTTTATACATCTTAGTCTCTTGGTACTGATTACTTAAACTCTTGGTTTTGATAACTTGACATTGGTTCTCATAGATGATGGATTCTCTTGGGTATTTCTTAAAAATAATTCAATATGGATATGCAGAGTTACAATTTATGAAAGAATGTTAGCAGTATCATTCAGTCAACTATGTTTATCTCGACATATGACATGGTAGCATTCTGTTTATGTTACAATTGTAGAAGGTAGATGCTCGTTTGTTACGCTCCCCTGATTTACTTAAATAACCTTGTGTATAAGTATTGCTTCAAGGCTTATGTTTATTATTTTTGTTGATAATTGAGCTTTTGCTCTCCATAGTTCTTTTCCGGGCATATTGTTCTAATTCTCTCTCATATCTTTAGCCCATCTAATGTTTCTCCCAATAACTGATCTTTATTCTTCTCAATTTATCTTTAATTGGAATCCATTTGCTATTCCATTGCTAGCTATGATTTGTGAATGATTAATTTATCCATGTTAGTCTTCTGTTACATTACGGAAATATATAGTTTTATAGGTTCTTGAAGTTTGCAGCTGTAAATATATATGCGAGTTATTTGTTGGAATCTCCTCCAATGTATTGATCATGATTTTGGAGTTGAAATGCTGAAAACTTATATTCAACTGTGTCTGACAGGTAAAAACCTTGCTTAATAATTCTAAAGGTGGTTGTCCTTTGCTTGGCTCTGGGACATCCACTTCAAATGCAACAGCAATCAATTCACTGCCTTCAATGTTTCCTGCGGGCAGTACGCCTCCACTTTCACCCAGAAGCTCATCAGGTTCACCTCGGTTCATGAAACAACGGTCAGGCCTATCATCTCTAGGATCTCCTCTGAAATTAGTGAACGAGCCAGTGAAGGAGTTTATCCCTCAGGTTCACATTGGTTTTTTCTTTCTCTTGCCGCCTATAATTAAATTAGTTGGTCTTTTGGGTTGAGTGAAAAGTGTAGGTGTATTCAAACTGCTGTTTTCTGAGAAATATCAGTATCATGATGATATTTTGTAACAACTGCAGTTTTATTTCCAAAATGGACGCCCACCGCCTAATGAACTGAAAGAGCGTTGCTTATTTAGAATCAACCAATTCTTTTATGGTCACACAGATGGACTCCAAGTTAATGGTGAGGCTTGTTGCATGCTATGTAGAAGTTTCTCTGACTTGTTACTTTACTAATGCATCTCGAACTTGTTACTGGATGTATGATGGTTACTCCGAATGTTGCACAAGTACTGACCGTTTAATCACATGATTTCAGAATTTAAACCGGTAACAAAGGAGATTTGCAAGCTCCCATCATTCTTCTCTACTGCACTTTTTAGAAAGATTGATGCTGGTGGTACTGGAATTGTGACCAGGTAATCATTTTGCTTCTAGTTCTCTGCCTAGATAGTAGTTAGAAGCATCCACACTAGTTGTTGGCAACTTGGTATCAACTTTGAGTACGTTATTCCTTTTACATTTTGAGATTACATTGTTTTGATGGTTAGCTATGTTCAAAGGTGAGTAAAGCGACGGGAAGGCATATTAGCTACGAGATGGGCATAATTCTATTATACTACATGTGCATTCAATTAGTGGAGCTCGGGTTAGCTAATTTGCAGTGTGCCCATTACACAATACACACCTAGTGAAGTCTTTAATACATGGGGTAGTATCAATCAGTTATCGATTGCGGCCGCTACAGCCGCAATAGCGCTGATCCTGGCGCTAAGGGGCAGACTCGTATTAAATAGCGGCTGGAGCGGTCGCTATTCAAATTTAGGTTAACTAAGAGGTTTTGGGGTAAAATGCTGACTCAGGCGAATCAAGAAATGGAAGAGGTCATGTTGAGGTGGAGGATTTGTTGGATGGTTTTGGTGATGAAAAATGATGAATTTTGGTCATTAGTAATTTATTGGATTTTGGGTATTTGTTTGCATACTTATGAATACTACGAGTACTATATAATTTTTACGCCAAGTATGTGCAATGCTCTGAATAGCGGTCATCCCGCTCCCGCGTTCCCGGTGTAGGGCGGTCGGCCGCTCCTTATACTATCCGGGATCAATAACTATACTATCTATAGTTTAGATAGATCGACAAGAATTCTAAGTAAAATCTCGTATTGAAAGTTCCACTGTATAAATAACTCACGCTTGTGTTATGGTTTGGAATCTGGGCTGACAACCTGGTTCAACCAGTACCAGTAGGGCTTCCCGGATTATTTTGTTAAAACCCATTGGGAACCTGGTTGACCTTGCTGGTTTTTCCTTAAATACTAATCAATTTTTTTTTTTCGAAAAATGATTGAAAAGATATTCAACAGTGCTCCACTTTTAAATCCTGGCTTATGTGGAACTGAAATAGTTTTAATCCATGGCGTAGAGTGTCAAAACTTGGATTGACAACTTTGAAATAGTTTTAGTCCATGTATTGAAGTCACATAATATTTTAGCCTTTTCTGGGCTGTGTTTTGAAACCTTTTAGGGTCGGCTTGGCACCAGTTGGGCTTTGCAGATCATTTTGCCTATAACACATAAGAAACCCAGGTTTGGGTCAACCCGCAAAGGAAAAAAAAGGGATTGCATTGGTTGGCCTTTCTCTACATTTAATCAGCACATTAAATTAATGGAAAACTCAGCATTGCATAACTTAACTGAATTAGTTGGGAACTTTAGCACATTTTTGGCTGGGTTTATGAAAATAATGCAAAACTTAGTGAATTATATGTGAACTTTTAGCACCTTTTTGACATAGCATAACTGAACTGAACTATCATCTGGCTTAGTATGTTGCATAAGTGTACAATGCACACACACACTTGCTTTCGAGATCTGGTTTGCGCAAAATCTATTCTTTAAAATTATGTAGCCTGTCGCAATGTCACGTAATCTTAGCTTTCAAGTTACTTGGCCTGTCTCATAGCTTATGTTGCCTGTCACTAGTGGGCTCATAAGTTTCTTATTACTGGACTTCGTTTACACATAGCCATTCTAATTACGACTTTAATGCATGCATGAATCATGCTTAAAATCTTCAACCGAAAGTATGAGAAAAATTGGTCACAAGCCAAAAGACATTCAATGAACAAATCTAAGTTTCAGGGTTCCTGAAACTTACCTGGACAAGTAACAGGTCAAAATTGTGTTCACTCTAGTAACACCATAGCAATATGCATTAGGAATTCACATAGTGAAACAAATCTGTAGCTACGTTGTCCAAGTATGAGCGGACTCTTAGATTGACATATAGAAGCCTGGAATAAGAGTCTATACGATCAACTGCAAGCATTGATCATCATATAAACATGATATATACAATCAAAGCATTATTCAGCTCTACAGCTCCCTCATTTTGTTTGGTTGAAAATCTCAAGTCCAGTATTTGAGCACTGCACATGGCCTGTAAACTTTTTTAAAATTATCCCAGTCTATTTTGGCAGTTAGAAGTGAACTTATGCTTATTATCTACCAAGTAAGATATAGCTGTGTGAATAGTTGAATTTCAGGTACACTAGTAGTTGTGTGGTCTGCACAAGCCAATCACAGTGCAACAAATTTGATTTACCACATCTTTTGAAGATTTACATTGTCAATCCTTTTCTCTTGATATGTAGTTACTAGTTAGTGTGTTTGATTCGTTATGCTTTCATCAGTGTCACTTTCTATTCATATTTTTGAACTTCTTAAAACCAATTTGGTTACAGGGAGGCATTTGTTGATTATTGGATCCATGGAAATATGCTAACAAGAGATGTTGCAACGCAAATTTACTCAATCTTGAAGCAACCCGATCTCAGATTCTTGACTCAGGTGTCTTGAAGTGTTTTACTTTATAGTGCTTGTTGTTATCCTACTTCATATATTGACAACACTAATAGCGATATTATTCTCTTAAAAAAGGATGACTTCAAACCTGTGCTTCGGGAGCTTTTGGCGTCTCATCCAGGATTGGAGTTCCTACAGAGTACGCCAGAATTCCAAGAAAGATATTGTATGTTCAGAATGACTTTTCTTCATCTTTGGTCGTTGCACTTTATTCTTTTGCTTGCACTTTCTGTTTAATGCATTGAATTTAATTCTATAGTTGTGGGTACAACGGATGAGCTCACATTTTATCTGTTCCTGCAACAATCAGTAGTAGCACCTGTCTTATTGCTCCTTGAAGCAGTTGAGAGAATTTTCCATTTGCAATTTATAGCTCTGCGTCTGTTATCTGAATGTACTGTTACATAAGGTTGTATAATAGGCATTTATATGCATGCTATGTCATTTTAATGGATAGTGAATTAGTGTAATACACAGTTATTATAGCCATTTTTTATTGTACCCATGAAATACAGTTATACCTTATCCCTGATTATATAAAGTAGTTAAGTTACTCATTTGATTCTTTTTCTGTTGAAGTGAAGAACATTATTTCTTTCTCATGGTTATAAAAAGTATCTCTGTTCCCAGTCCCTTTGATTCCATACATGTTTCACAATTAGGATAGATAGTATGTACTAGTTACTACCATTGCCTTGCGCGGAGTAAAGTCATATCTCAGTCTCAAGGTTCTTTGGCTCATGTGCATAAAATAAATTTCACAGAACTTTTTTTCCCTTTAATTCCCTGCATTTATATACAACATAATGGCAATGGTATTAGAGTTCCCAATTTTATTCCTACCCTCACTCTCCATTCCTCTCAGCCTTCTGCACATTCACTCCGTATCCACCTGACTTCAATAATACCCTCTGAGATCCTACTGCAGGTTCATGTATATCCTGATTTCTGAACAACTGAAGGGCATCGGTGAAGTTTACTCCTATTAAGAGAAAGTTTTGTTAAAAACGTTGCACTCATGATGGTGATATAGTGAAATTTATAATATGGAAAAGCTATTAAACTGAAGAGAAAAAAATTCTGGTGTTGTTTAATTAACTGATTTAGATATTTTTATTTATACAAAATTTCAGATAGTAGTAATTCATAGCAGGTTCATATGCTTTTAAAGACACAGGAGAGATAGTTATTCTTAACATTATATCCTAAGTATACAAATCATAATTATTTGTTATGCAACATTTCTCTTTCACCATTTAGGTTTACATTTTTAGTTAGTCACAAAATATGAAGCATTCAAATCAACACCACTGAATAAAACAACAAAAAACAGACTGGCACTGAGAAAAGAGTGATATAACTATAAAAGATACTCAACTAAAGAAAACTAGAGTGGAAGAGGGATTTTATTTTTAAAGAAGCAAAATTTTGTTTGGGGAGGAAAACTGGATGAGGAATTGATACGTCGAGAGAGCCAGTTGAAAGGAGATCGTGCTCTTTGGGGATCACCAATTTTATTGGTGTGCGTTGATAGATTTAGACTAGTTGGTTCCAAATCTCCATGCAACGATTGCTTAGGATTTATTCACATCACGGCGCTTAACTCACGGCAGTCAAAACTCAGAAGAAAACATTGCTTTCACTTTCTTTTTGGCAATGGAGTGTGAAGGATTTTCTTAGGACTTCTATTGTCGATGAATATACTACCACTCTTTTAATTTCTTCTGGATATTTAAGTAGTTTTCTTTTAATTGATGAGCTTCTGCTTCCCAGTGTCCACACATCCATAAGAACTCTCCTTTTCCTGTGTTTAATTTCTTCTGATGGTTTTACTCAACCCCAAGATCTTGTTTTTGCATCTTTATATGCTTCTGCATCTTTATATGCTGTTGCATGTCTGGTTTGCTAATCAAAAGGAACTATTAAGTTTGTTAAAGAGGTTTCTGTCTTTGCATTTTTGAAGTAAAATTAATTTTCCGGACCTACTTAAATAGTAACAGTTTATTTTTGTTGCTATCTCCAGCTGAAACTGTAACATACAGAATATATTTCTATGTCAATAGATCGGGTAACGGCCGTATGACTCTCAGGGAGTTGAAACGTTCAAATCTTATTGCCGCCATGCAGCATGCAGATGAAGAGGAGGATATTAACAAAGTGCTGAGGTTATTTCTGTTGCTTTTGATTTTGTTTTTATTTTTTAATTTTGTGCTTTTCATGATGCTGTTAATTGTATTACCCATAATTCATCAATTTTTTGCATAATTTGGTAAGTTACACTGTAATTTTTAAGTTTTTTTGCCTTGTTTGCCTTTTTGTCATTTACTGCAGGTACTTCTCCTATGAGCACTTTTATGTGATATATTGCAAGTTTTGGGAGCTCGATACAGACCATGATTTTTTGATCGACAAAGAGAATCTCATTAAATATGGTAACCATGCACTTACCTACAGGATTGTGGATAGAATATTTTCTCAGGTTTGTGGTTTCTATTCTCCTTTTCCTTTCCCCCACTCCACTTGCCTATAAGCACTGTTCTCTTTTCAAGTGTACTCCCTCTTCTTTCTGAGTATAACCTATTTGAGCATTGTCTAAGATTCCCAGAAAGTTTACAAGTAAGGTGGAAGGGAAGATGGGATATGAAGATTTTGTTTACTTCATATTGTCAGAAGAGGATAAAACTTCCGAGCGCAGCCTTGAATATTGGTATGCATGTTCCTATTTGATTGCCACAAAGTATTCTAAGTTTCAATGTCTTACATTTCTTGGCCATGTGCAGCAGATCTTTGCCACTATTGCCAGTTGTGTTATGTATGAATTGTACTTGAGTTTCTATTATTTATTTGTTTGTTTACCCTGCGAATGCTCTGTTTCACCTATGCATGTATGACATCAACATTCATCTTCCTTAATTTTAGGCCCTTGCTGTATGTAACAAACTGGAAACGATTATAATGTACTGCTTGAGATTTCTTGTTACTTATTTTGCTATCGATGGTAGTAGTAGCTGAGGTAGGTAGAGCTGCACACGTTAAATGTATATACATTAAAGCTGCACATTTTTCTTGGACTTCCCCTAAGGTTGCAGAAACGGGTAGATCATATGGGTATAGTGATACGTAAACAAGGATAATTTCCATCTTTACATGGCAAACTGAGGTACAGATAGATACATGTATTATGTATATATTTTGAAAGTGTGTATGTATACATGGTCGAACTAATTGTTGAAGGAGCATTTTTTATAATTCAGTTTCGAGTAATAAAATCCACACCTCATTCTATTTATTGCATACTGTTTTGTCTGTGTTCAAGAGGTCTCAATACTTAATGAACTTCTTGACCCAAAAGAAAAACTGCGTTGAAAACATTTCTAGCAGTATTTTGACGTATCTGATAAAGTACGTTGCACTGTTACAGACATGTTGGGCTCATTGTAATATCCCTTCTTCATATGACTTTCCAGTATGTGGAAGAGAAATGAAAGAGTAATTTGTTATTTAGGGACGATAGCAGAGTGACTTTTTGGCCAATTTACATTATATAAGGAAAAAGATGCGTACATATGTACAAATAGGTGTTTTGGATGAAATTATAAAAGATCAGAAATCCCCCCCACCTTGCAGTTTGTAGTTGATATAAAATGATCTCATTTGTTTGAAGTTTCGTTACATGTGTAACCATTTGAGTTTTTATATGACTCTGAAGTACTTGATTAAACAAGTTGAGTTATTGTCTGCTTTTAATATGTACTTGCTCTTAATCCCTTTCAGGTTTAAATGCATTGATTTAGACGGAAATGGAGTTATTACGAGAAACGAGATGCAATTCTACTATGAGGAGCAGCTGCATAGAATGGAATGCATGGCCCAAGAACCTGTCCTTTTTGAAGATATTTTGTGCCAGATAATTGACATGATTAAGCCAGAGGTGAACTGTTCATCATGCATACATTTACAAAATTCCATATATAATGGTCATACTTAGGTACGAAGCATATGTGTCTATACTTTAGTACTGAAATTTTGTCAACTAAAAAGCTAAGTGGACATAACTTTTAATGAAATGAGAACATAATATTTGGCAGGCATTTAATAAACATTTTAGACTAATTTGACCAAAATCAATAAATCCACATGAAAGTGAAATTACACGTCTTTTGGCGACAAAGGTGTTTATAATAAATCTAAGACCAATCTTTGTAGGGTGGTCGAAATCTACCTCTATTTTTTAGGTAAAGCAACAAAAAATATACTCCCTCCATTCCCTTAAAAAGCTTTACATTTTCTAGGCACATTTTTAAAGGAGGATGAGTAAGAAAGTGGGGAAATTAAAAGCTTTTAGTGAAATGGAGAGGGTCAGGCCTTGTAAGTTTTTCATGGCCCGTAAAAATGAGATCCTGGAAATCGGCAATCTCAAAAACATTCTCAAATTTGCAGCAGCCTATAATCATATAAGTAGTTATTGTCACTTGATCTTCTTACACAAACATCCACTATGAACAAATATGGATGAGTTAATATAAGTCCAAGTTCGATATGGAAAGGGCAAGGGCCAGAAGGTGGTTGCCACACTGAAGGGCGAATAGAAAAGTCAAGGTTTTGGATGTGTTGTCTGGAAGGGGAGGGTCTTAGGGGGTTGTTAGATTTTAGGGATAAAAATTTTAGTACTTGAAAAAAAGTACTCTAAATGTACTTTATAAACAAAATTTCAATGTGTATGTGTTTTTAGAAATTATCTTGTCTATCGTTATAACTTATAACCCTATCTCTTAATCTAAACATACTTAATATTCTCGTGTAGTGCTCTGTTTTAGAAATTCTCTTGCAACCTCCATGGTTGAATTGGACTTTGCTAGTATCGGAAGAGGGGAGATAAGAGTAGCTGTTGGCTTGTTATAGTGCTCTTCTTCAATAACACTATCATCTGTCTCATGCATTTCCAAATTACTTATCGTATGCAGGATGAGAGCTATTTTACACTTCGTGATTTAAAAGGAAGCAGACTCTCCGGCAGTGTTTTCAATATTCTGTTTAACCTTAACAAGTTCATGGCTTTTGAGACCCGGGATCCATTTCTAATTCGTCAGGTAATCAATCATGTATAATTGAGTTGTAACTTGTAATTTATCCCGGCTCGGTTGCATCTTTAAACCTTCGTCCTGTTCAGGAGCGTGAAAACCCAAACTTGACTGAGTGGGACCGCTTTGCTCATCGAGAATATATCAGGCTCTCTATGGAAGAAGATGCAGAAGATGCATCTAATGGAAGTGCAGATGTCTGGGATGAGTCTCTTGAAGCTCCATTCTGATTCTGATTACGGTGAGATCTCAGCTTTTGATGTGTTAACTCATCCCTGCTGTAAAATTCTTAATAAAACCAGTTTTTCCTAAACAAAAGGCAAAACCTCGTTTTATGGATCCTTTACCACTTTATCCATACCAGATGCCACACTTGAGTAACTTACAACATCTCGTGCCTTTCTCTAATTTACACTAGTTTACAGAGTTGTAAGATCAGTTTTCCTAGTACTATTTCGGAAAACTGGTTTTGTACAAGTCTCACTGAACCTGCTGAGGTGATTGTCTAAATAGATTGTACCTGACCAATTTCCATACAGGAAGAAACAACTGTGTACAGTTCCTCTCTGTCTTAAATTTCTTTATCGAAAGATTTTCAATATACACCAACCACCCAGGGAATGGCTTTAGTGTTATATGAGATTGGCAAAAATCTGAATAGACTCTCTAGAACTGAAAATTCAGAAGTATAGCGAGCCTTCCAAAATATCCTGTCTTGAGAAACTTTCCATTTACAAGACCTTGGCTTTCATTCTTCTTCAATTCATTATAACAGAATTTTGCTCCTTTCATTTCTGTACAGATGTCAGATTTCATCGGTTGGTTTAGTTCTTTCCTTTCATTTTAGGTCTTTACCAGTCATAGAATGAGTAATATTTGCTACACCAAACGTTTATCTATTTCTCATAGCTAATTGACTGTTCGTAGAACCCTCTTGCTTCGCAAATTATGAGTACTACTAGTGTTGCAGATAATTTCAGATATTCCTAACCTCAACTTTCACAAGGCAGATTTGAAGTTAAAATCAGTGTTTCTCCCAACCCAAAAAATTACATATTATTACTTAAAGAACCATTCTAAAAACCCTCAGGCATCGGTGGAATCATGGTCTGGAGCCAACAATGTAAATGTATCATATCATAGTGGCATTAAGTTATCAGTTGTCTCAACATTGAATATTAACTCATTCCCAGGTTTGTACCAACGTATAATGCATGGTACTCAGATTTTGCACAGCTCTAGGCTACTCATCTTAACAACCAATGCCCAAAACGGAACAGTACTTTGGTGAATTGTTTTTCTGTTGACATAGTATGGTTTTCAATACATGTTCCCACTCACACTTGTACCAATGCACGGTACCATTTCTTATTATTCTTACCAATAGCTGGTGCACATCAACTCTGATAAGTATAACGGGTTTTACATAAATAAATCTACTAACAATGTGTCTCAGAAAGGGACCGAGTTATTTCATCCAACATTTGGACACTAGAGTTCCCTTACTGTCCTGTCCAGAATTATTGTCTAATTCCATTTAGTTTGTACCAATACAACTATAACATTTCTTTTTGTGGAACAAATTACCATCCATGTGGACTTGTCCCACAATCCTTTACGCTGCACCTTAATCTGTGTCCAGAAGGAAATGAGACATTTGTTCAAAACAACTCATGTTCTAAGCCTTGGCTTTCAAGTTAAAAATATATGAAGTAATTGACAATCATCTCGAAAAATAACCATTGTTCCAAGGCCTTGGATTTTAGGTTTAAAATCTATTAAGTTATCTGCAACATTTTTTTTAAAAATAGCTAAAGGGTGATTCGAACTCTCGACCTATTGGTTGGAGTACCAACTGAATTGCGCTTCGTTGTCAAGTTATCCGCAACATTGATAGTATTCATAATTTGTGAAACAGAGACACAGGGCTCCTTTCTGGTATGGTTAGGTTATCTGACACCTTTCCCAGCCAATCCATCATGATTTTATATAAACCGCCTTCAGTTCCCATATCTGATTTTGTAATTACAAGGTGAAAGCTGTTCCAAATTTGAGGCGTATCAACAGATAGAATTATTTGTTTGTTTCTTAACAAGATTATATGTTGAATTTTTTCACTAAATGTGTTTTCTTGTCAATATCAGGTGTCCATATTGAATTCTTTTTGAAACAGTAAAGCAGAGATTTGCGTGGACGAATTGTCTAACGGAATTCAGGTGCATGCTCTGTATAATATGGCTTCCGTAAGCCAGAAGTATTCAGATTATCTGATGTTGTACAACTTTTGTTCTATTCGTTGGTGCCTCAGAGAAGTGGTAGGGAAAGCTTTATCCGAATTGTTGACTCGGGCAACTTACAGGCAAAGCATAATGTTAGTTCACTACTTGTAGACCCTTCACATTTTTTGTTAGTTGTAACAGACGTTATTGATTTTTATTTATGGCAAGTCTGTAGGCTGTAGCTGCTTTATCCCCATGTACATTTTTTTTTCTGTCAATCTGTCTGTGTTAGTTGGATCTTTTTTACATTCCGATTCAGTTTGTAAAATTGTCGGTTCTGAGGGAAAAGTTCAGGGTGTTACAAATAATCTGTACATTACAGTAGTATAGTTGGGAATAATCCTGATAACTACTTTGTATAACCATGAAATTTAGTTCTGAACCTCTTATGCATGTATCATGATATACAAGTTTGCGTTTGATGTGAACGTTACATGAGCATGACTATAAATGCTCCATTCGATCTGGAGTACTTCATACAATTGTGTTAGTGTATAGTTTTATGTTGAAATTTAAATCGATATATATCTCAGTTGTGAATTCAGCTTAACATTTTCTATTTTTATCCATCTCAAATTTAACTTCTCCTTAAAATTTTTTATATTCCACTATAATAATAATAATAATAATAATAATAATAATAATAATAATAATAGTACTATCTCTCCTACTCTATTTATCATATTTCATACTTTTTTAATACTTAATGTGCTATTCATTATCTATTGTATTCTAATCTTTTCTACTTTATCTATTTTTTTCCTTAAAATTTATGTCTGGATCAACATAAAAGTTATTCCGGAATAGAGCTGAGTCTAAAAAATGTGGAAAGAGTACATCCCGTAAGATTCCCTTTTATTGGGTTCCTGTGTAAGAAGGAAAGATTAGCATTCTTTGACCGAGTTGCCTGATAGACTTAAATAGAGAGATGGAGGTTCTTTGTCTCGGAGCTCGGGAGCAGAGGTAGATGATAAAGAGAATGCTTGCCATGCTTGCCATATTGAGGTATTCCATTATTTATAGATTTGGATAGGAAGCTTCTTTGATTTGGGTCTCCTTGTAGTTAGACTTGGAGATAATTGAATAGTTCATAAAGGACAATGTTGGTGTAATTCCTTATTTCAATATAAATGTTTCTTTGTGGTGAATTATTCTCTTCGTAGGTCATTTAAGGGGTAACTAATTTCAATGCTTGCCATGTTTTAACTGGAACCCTTATGAGGCTTTACCATCATATAAGAATATATATTGATGTGAGCACAATTTACGATAAACGATTGGTCGTTAGGCAAAAAATGTTATCAATCAATTCTTTTGACAGACATGGTTGAGGAGCTTTTTGGTGGAACTTCATGCATTAAGATTAAGGTTAGCACGTAACTTTTATATGAAAAATTAAAATACTGTTGAAAAATTAAGAAGATGCGAAAAATGTATGCTTATTGATAAAATATTTAATTTGTGTATAAAATTTAAATTGTATAATATTAAGTACCAGTGGAATAACATTAAAATTTAATAAATATATAAAATTTTATAGAAAGAAAGACTAATAATAATTATTAATATTGGTCTAGGTAGGGGATGCTTCTGTTTATGATGAATTGGTTTTGGATGTATTTTCGTCTGGTTCAATGTAAAAAAACATGTCAATTAAATCAAACTCGCGATTTTTCTGAATCAGACCAGAGCGCTCACCTAAATAAATTTTAATTATTTTTCAATTTTAATGAAATATTTACGATTTGATTTTATACATTGATTTGTTATAGTTTTAGCTTTTAAGAAGCATATGTTATAATTTTAAAACATATTATTGTAGTTTAAGCATCAACTTCAATTTTTCAGTTTTCGATTAATTATTTAGGATTTTATTGTTTGCATTAGTTTGTTATAGTTTTAAAAGATATTGTTATAATTTTCATTCGTATAATTTTTAAGTATCAATGTTACTAATCTTGTGTTTTATATTTATAGTTTTAAACTACATCATTATAGTTTTAGGTTTTAGGTGGCATTGATATTGATATGGTTTTAGTAATCATTGTTACTATTTTAGTTTGTTTTGCTTCTTTTTGTTTTTTGAAAAAAAAGCACCAATATGATAGTTTTAAGGAGTTATGATTTTAACTCAGTTAATGATTATTTTAAGCAGGTGATGATGATATCAAGTTTCACGATATGTCTCTCGTATGTGTCATTGATGTATTGAAGCAACAAGTACAAGCAACAAAAGGCGGGTTATTGATATTCACCAACAAGTTTAATCAAAATTGCCTATTTTAACAACTTAGTTTGTAATTGTAATTTTAATTGTATTGACAAATGTTTCAAGTAGCTTATTTTTAGGTTTGTTTATTATTGTTTTAATGATAATTTTTAAAACTTTCAGACTTGTTTAATAGTGGTTCAATGATATCTAATTGTCAATTAAAACTATAACAAATAATCTTAAAATCATCACATATTTTTATAATTAACAAAAGATGTTAAAATTATGAGTGACATATACGATGTTAAAACCATCACATTTTCTCTTAAAATATTAATAAAATACGTTAAGTAGGCAACTAAACTTTAATTATAACAACTTAAAATCACAACATAATTTATTAAATACATAACAAAAAATATGTGTGTCTTAGTGGATTTTATGAAAAACTCGACCGATCAGACCGTTAAATTTTAAAAACCGCAAAATTTTACAAAAATCAATAATTTTTCTATTTTTTTTAAAAATCTTACCTTTTCTAAAACTTTGACTATAACTTATGATGTTGTACAATTTGCATACAATTTAAACCCATGAAGAATATAATATATGTAATGAAATTCAAATATTTATTTAACTTAAATTTCATGAGACATCACAAATTAACATATTCGACCAAAAATTCCAATTATCTGTGAACTAAGTCAATTTATACAGAGAGATTTTTGAATATTACGCAAATTTTTGTACACGTCATAATTACGTAACATTTCTTATGCATAATTTGTACCAATGTTAATGAAGAAAATTGATATATAACAGTGAAATCTTATAAAAGTAACAATTTTATTTATGAGAGAGAGATAGGGAGATTTTAAGTCACATTTTCCAAAATTGTGGTTCTCATTTTAGCATAATGCCAGTTACTTTTTAGATTTTTATGACAATATAATGCCAGTTATTTTAGCTAGTTGTGATTAAAATTGACCTTAGTTAGTTAATAAATTGCTAACTCGTGAATCCACATAAAGTCAGTCATATTCAAGTATATAGTTACATGCAATATTACACTCCTTTCATATTTACCAACTCTATTGCCGGATTAATTTGATTATCCTCCCGAGAGTCTTCTAAAAGAAGATATGCTACGCCAATCAACAAAACAAAGGACAAAATAGCTACAATTAAACGATCACGATCGTGGTTCTCCTGGATCCATGTAAAAAAAAGAAAAAACATAAAAAGGCTTATTAAATTCTACTTATAGCTCTTTAAGTGCCTTAAGCGTCCTGAGCACTTCTAAAGAGTCCGATAAACTATTATCCTACATATATATGTGTGTGTATGTGTGTGTGTGTGGGTGGGGGGTGTGATGATAGGATGTATTATCAGGTTAAACCATAACAAAAACAAAAGTAGACAAGGAAATGAAAGAAAAATGAGGGATTGTTAATATTTCCGAAATTACAATGTTGAGTGTTGACGTACCGTGCATACTCCCAAAGAATCTAGGGGAGCATGCGTCAATAAATGTAAATTTTTTTTTGGTACATTAGAGTGAAACAATGCCACTTTTGGTACATTACTTCAACAATGATTAATTTCTGTACACTAGTTCAACAAACACGGAATTTTAATACTCCGATCTATTTGACGACGTGTCAGCCAGAATATTCATTTTCCCGCCAATTTATGTATTCAGACCGTATTTTTATGTATTTGAAAATAAAAAAAACAAAAATACACAAATACAAGGACATGTGTCGGATTCTGGTTGATTCTTACATGAATTTTGTAAAATTATTTAAAAGTTAATTTTTAATTGAAAAAAATACATAAAAATTCTGAAAAATTTTAAATCATAATTTTTCATAAAAGTTGCCACCACCACCACGCCTAGCTTCTTTTTCCTCCCAGATGTGCCTGCCACCACCGCGCCTAGCTTCATCTTCCGCCCAGATCCTGTTGGTATTTATGGTCAGATTGTACTTAAGCACACGTAGTGGATTTTAAATTTTTTTAGACCAACATGATAACAGTAATTCAATGTGCTTAAATAAATTGAAAGCTTACTTTGTTAGGAGATCCAATTCACAGTTAGCGGTTTGCAACTCGTTATCATCAAATTCGAATCTGCTCCTTTGCGATTGCAACTCCATCTTCGAGTTCCTATAGTGCTCTCGAAGCAGGTTCCACTCCTCGTATGAATCCATACTGTTTGTTGCTCCTCAAACTTCGATATCCATAAAGCTCCTTTTAACAAGAAGAACGTTATGACGTTCTTATGTTTGGATGTGAAGAATTCTTTTTAAAAGAATAAATTAAATTATTTCTTTTTTATCTCTTTTGTCTTGTAGTGAAGTGTATCAAATTTATCTGATTAACACACAGAGCAAAAGTAATCCATGGAAAAATGGCATGGTTCAAAACGCATGGAAGAAGAGAATAATGGGAGAAACTGCCAAAAGTAATAATGATGGCATTGATAGTTGCTGCATGAACGTCTCCATCCGTTACATACTCTTGCACCTGATCCATCATATTGGGCCTTCGGCCCAGCCGGCCCAGCCCAGCCCAACCTTTCCTTTTCTTATTCTTCTCTTTTTGTTTGTTTTGACCCATTTTATTATTCCAAGTCAGTCTAATGGTAACATTTCATTTTAATTGTTCAAATTCAATTGAACCAACTAAAATATTCTCATATTATTTATAATAAATAATATTCTAATAAACATTCCTAGTTTGATAAAGTATTCTCCATAGTGTGACCCATCGGCCCTTATATATTAAGCACTACCAATTAAGTTCACGGTGAAACTCCTAAACAATTTACCGGAATATATTAATATATAAGGACGTTTGTGAGGATATACAAACCACCTGTAATGTAAGGCTTTAATGATGGTACGGTCCTTAATTCACAAATACTCGAATAAGTCTAAAACTTGATTTCATGTATGTTCCAATAACTTATTCATTTCTTTCTCAATTTTGTTAGTTGATCATCGATTATATTCAAACATCATTTTGAATACATCGTAATGCATTGGCCAATGACTTACTATGAGGTGTAAAGTATTCTCTCCAATGTTTTTTGCGAGGAATGAATCATATCTTAGCTCAACCACAACTCCCATGTGCTCCGTGATGTATCCAACGCATGCCGTAACTACCCCATTTGGAGGCAAGCATTGGTCATGGTCAAAGTACACCAGTTCACAAATGTAGAAGTATTGACCTCAAGTCAAATGACTAATACATCACCTTACACACCGATGCTTCCACAGACATGAATATAATTATCCAAATGGTTTCTCGGCGGGTCTATCAACACCCTCTAAGGTGTCCATGCATCCATCATGAATGACCAAGTCATTCGTAGTCGTGAGAGCTACTACATTCTCTAAGAATATAATGCAGATCACATGCCAATCTCTAGCGTGTCATTAATATTCCAAATCTCAATGACACTCGATTGGGGTGATTTCAGGACTTACGCTATGTCATCTATGTTCTCACACACTTGGTGATAACGTGTAGTCCAAGGGAACATCTTATTGAATTATTCAAACAACCAAATAATCAATTGAATAAATGCAATGCATATTATCTTTAATAATAAATTGAATGTGATCTAAGTACATAACATCCTTGTAAAAGGTTGTCTCTAGGACATACATACTTTCAGATCCACCTGCCACCTCCCAGATTTGCCTGCCACCACCGCACCCTTCTTCTTCCTCCCAGATACGCCCACCACACCATCCTCCAGCTTCACCCACCACCTCGAGATCCACCCTCCAATAATCGTCTCCGATCACACAGCCTCACCTCCACAGATCCATGTATGAAATCGCAAGTGGACCTGAAACTTTCTTGATAAATAACCGTCTCCAATCAGTAATCTGCAAAATCAAAACTGAACCTGGAGTATGAAAGCTTGAGCTTCCATGGAAGCTCCATCTCCATGAAAGAAGATTTTATTTTATTTTTTTATGAATCAAAATAAATTCATTAAATTATATATTTTTTTCACAATTTTTTAAATTTTTTTACAATTTAAAATGAAATTTTGAAATAATTATTTTACTTCAAATATATAAAAATACGGTTCGAATACGTGAATTGGCAGGAAAATAGCTCCTTCGTCGGACCCATCACCAAATTGATCGGAGTATCAAAATTTCATGTTTGTTAAACTAGTGCACTAAAATTGGTCAGTGTAAAAAAAAAAAGAAATTCTCATCAATAAATTATGAGAAATATCCATACATCAATAATGAAGAAATAATATTAGGCTTTGTTAAATTTTAAAAATATAAAATTTACATTATTTTTAACTGCGTCAGTCGGTCAAAGATAACGGCAATGTTAGTCCGAATATGTTGTTGTGACTAATTAACCTGAAAAGTATACAATTAATTTATATAAAGAGATAGAAATGAAAATTTAACAGAAATTATAAATTGACAAAGCTGCATAAGCAGAGGACTTTAGCATTGAGCAAGTAATGCACTTTTGCACCATAAATCAATTCTCATCTATTTATCATTTGTTATTTGTCTATTTTGAGAAATTTTTACATGCATTTCCTAACTATAAGTTTTTTGAAGATGTCAAGTCCTTGTCGTTGTATTATTTGAACTTATGCTTATTATAGTTTTTTTAGGAAGAAAAATGTGTGAACATGTGCACTGTGTGATTGTTTAATTAAGCATGTCCGGAAAGAATATAACTAATGAGATTTCGTATTTATATAGATCCCTCGGCGCATGAAATTTTCGAATGTTATGCAAAATTTTGTGCACGTCATAATTCATATGTATTTTTACGTCACATTTCTTAGGCATTTTTAGTGCTTATTTACTATTAGTTATTCTTTTTAGAAAATAAAACTAATAGAAAAAAATTATAATTTGAAAGAAAGTTGATATATTATATATGTAGTGAAATTCTTAAAAAAGTCACAATTTTTATTAATATGAGAGGAATTTTTTTTTCATCATTTACAAAGCATTTTAAGTCACATTTTTTAATTGAATTTTAGGGCAAATTTTTATTATTTTTTTGTTGTGTTTGGTCTGATGATTATCAGACTATTTTATGTTAAATGTGATCTCAATTTATTGTCAACATTTTAAACTTGGAAAATAAGCTATTGAATATTTTATTGTAGACAATAAAATTCATCTTATAACTTTCACTATTTATATTTTTCATTATTCACTACATAATATGTAAGTTTTATTAATTACATATAAACTTTATCAACAAAACTTGAAAATATATACCAAAATACTTTTTATAATATTTTAAGTTAAAATTCTAGCTATGTGCCATGTCACTTTGAATTTTATTCAGTTTCATGCAAAAAATTAAATCAAAAGGACAATATTATTTGAAAAATATATTATTTATTTTTTATATGTTAACTAATATATAATTTTATTAAATCATATATAACTTTATCAGTAAAGCTCAGAAATATATTTTGTATATACGAATTTATCGCGGCAAGACGAATTCATGGAAACTAATCCTATATATTATTTATTAAATAAATTATTTATTTATGTATTAAAATAAAAAATTAATGTGTTGAATGTGTTCTATTCCTTAGGCTGGATCATCTTATCGCCCTCTGGTTTGTAATTATTTTAGAATAATGAAAGAATTCAAGTTCCAAAAAATAAAATCATGGAACATTTTATTCTTGACAATGTAATGCACCTTATAACTTGCACTATTTATATTTTTAGTATGTTCACTGCATATATAGTTTTTTAACAGTAACAAAATAACTTTATCTGCAAACCTCAAAAAAGTATTTAAGCATATATTTGAATTCATTATGACAAAACGAATCCATAAATTCCAATTATAAATATTATTATTAATATTATTCTTTAAAATAATATATAAATTTAAATATGTATTTAATTGGGTAAATTTAAATTTTAACTCCGAAAAATATTTTTATTAATTAACTTTATCATAAGTTTATTAAAATAACTAGACATGTAGTAATGGAATTTATTTTCTAGAACCATAAATATATTTCATTACTCCAAAATAAGTCAGTACAAGAGTCGACTGAAGTCCACACTAGCCCTATCACCAAATTCAAAACACAACTTATGCAAAAATAACCCTAAAGACCTCCGTCGAATTAAACAAAGTATAATCACACTTTTAATTTCAGTTAAATTAAATAGGCTCCTGCTGAAAAAGTGAAAGATTTCAACCAGACCATATGCTATAAGCAAAATCTGATACGGACTGTGTCTTTGAGTTTCATGGATAAAATTAATTAAAAATAAAATTTAGATTCAACGATAAATCTAGACTTATTTACCCATAATTTTTTGTATTCAATATGGCCCAATTCTCTATCATGTGAAATTTTAAAAATATAATATACATATGAAAAAAGATCTCAATTATGGTAATTTTGAAAAAGTGCTTATGGTCGAGTTATGTATACATAAATGATTGCATAAAAATAGAAATATGATAATATATTTCACAATTTCAATATTAGTATGAATTAAATTTTAAAAATATAAAATATTAAGTTACAAATCCATGTACGATCTCTCTGAATTTTGAGACACTGTTATGTGTCTCTTGTGTTTGATGAGATGTTGAGCTAGACAATCGTTTATGGTTCAATGTCATGTAATTTGGAATAATGGTCGAGTTTAAGTGGACTATTTGAAGATAATTTGAATTTTAAAAAGATTTAAAAAACAAGTGTTGAGAAATGAAGGAAAAAAGTACTGTAAATCGAGACACTACAAGTTCAAACAAGCAATATTTGTGTTGTCCGATCAATTTCTACTTGATTAATCAATCGTACAACTAAGAATCTCGACCAAAACACCAGTCAAACAAATTTATAAAGTTTAACTAACCCAAATCTACTAAGTGTTTTTCATAATCAAACATATCTACAACCTAAAAAAGTACAAATTTGATAATAATAAATATAACAAAAATTAATGATGACAGATGTGTGTTTTAAAGTCTCGACACTCCTTTTTTTTTTTTTTTTTTTAACTCATGTTCAATATTTATTAAAGTTGCATGACATTATACCACAAACGATTGTCTAGCTCAACATCTCATCAGACACATGAGACACATAAGTACATAACAATGTCACACCCACTAAAATCAACATATTTCTTCCACTTCAACATTTCACTCACCTTACACCCTCAACAACCATTATACTCAAATGATAACACTCTATTCAGCTTTTCCTTTTCATTTCTTTTAAACTTCACCTTTTCATTTCTCTTTATCTTTCAGTTTTATTTAAAAGAAAAAGAAAAATAAGGCTTACACCGGTTCTAAATCTTAGAAATAGTGCCAACTCTAACACCTAGTGAAACTCCGTTGGAGCTAATTAGAACGTGTCAGTTTAATGCCTTGAACTCCACTGGAGTTGGTATGAGCTCATCAAAATTTAGCAACTAATACAACTCTATAACATTTAAAGTTGTTTGAGTTTGTATTCTATGTCAGAAGTTTGATCTTATGGGCATTGCTTTATACTTCTTAGTATAATCATACTTTATAGTTACAAAAAAATTATATGCAATAGGATATATAATATCACATAATATGTATTTAAAGGATAAACAATTCGTATTATAGAATCCAACATATAGATTTTTCTATACATGTTTTCTAAGTTATAACAATTAACAAGATTCGAAAACACTATTGAGGTCATGTCTGTCTATATTATACTACACGGGGTATTCCGTCATTTTACTGTTAAACGGGTCGAACTCCATACAACTTGAATTTAAATCCATTCGAAATAATAAAAATTCAGGTCCGGGTTAGACATATACTCGAACCAGTTACATACCTTCGTAAAACAAGTTCAGTAGATGATAAAGCGATAGATCGTAAAAATGCATGATAGATAGGAAAGTTGACATTGTCAGGGGCGAACGCCTGTTGGCGGAAGCGGCCTCAATCGATGCTGCTCAATTTTTCATGTAAATTACTATTATACCCTTCCTTCACAAATGTAACATATATTAATAAATTTTAAGATAACATTACAAATATTTTTTCGATGCCTCAGAACTAATTTTCTGCGCTCGCCCCTGATATTAGGATGTTTCAAAATGAAATGTGAATGTAGAATTTGGACAAAGAGAGTAATTCTTATGTGTTCGATGAGGAGCCCACATACTACCTCGGTGTTGTTGGGAGCCAGCCATATAAAGTTCGTTATATACGTTTTTTATATTTGGTTCGAGTTTGAGGGATACAATTTTTTTTTTAAATAGCATGTATCAGTTGTTAATTAACATGTGGAGTATATGTTATCTACCCGCAGGATCCTGAGTTCAGTTTGGATCCTATCTCTTTCAAATTAAATCCGACATAATGATCCGTATTCTATACTATTTATAGTTATTATAACACCAGACTATGTCACATAGCATTGGATGAGACGTTGTTTGTAAATTTTATTTTCTCGAATAATTATTTATTTTATACATTATTAAAAGATTATAATGTGACATAGACACGGTTATTGCTAGTAAGAAATTGTGTTAAACTGTGAAGTATTGAAGACAGTGTTGCATCAATATTCAGATAGACAGTGGGATAATACTAGGTCTTTTTTGTGAGCTGTCAGTTGAGATAAGTTGTTGAAGCAGCTGAGAGTGGGAGTTCACATGTGCTGGGTGATGTGTCATTCACCGGTTGGCTTGTGACACGTGATGACATGTGATATAATGTTATAACATTAATATATAAGGCCAGAAGAATTCTACTATAAGAAAGTTAGTCAATATTATAATATAATTAGTTAACTTCTTCTTTAAACTTCTTAAAATAGTTTTTTTTAAGATTTTAATTGGTTCTTTGTAATTCTTCATCATTAAAGTGTTGTTGTATTAATGTAATCGAATTGATCAATAATAGAATATCAGATTACTTTTGTGGACGTAGATATTTATCAAATCACATAAATTTTTATGTTTATGAGTTGTATGATTGATTATTCGTGTGATCGTTGTTATATTATGAAGCTGATTGTTATTGGATTTACTGAAGGAATGATTGATCTGGGGGTAATGAAAATGAATCAGTCGGTTCTGAAATATGGGAACAAAACGAAGAGACAATACATGGAATAGTGACAGCAGTGGGCCAAGTACTTGAAAATGTGTGGCCACATATATAGAAATAGAAGGTTCACGTGGTTTGAAATCATCGGGAGAGTGAAAGTAGAAAATGTCAGGCAGGCTATTGTACTCTACCTCCACGGATTTACCGTCGTTGCCTATTACAATTATCCGTAAGTTTGAACGAAGTATAAAAATTAAGAAAAAGAAGAAATGGACCATTTAGGTCCAAACAATAAGGAATATACAATAATAATATAAAATAACAATCAAATAAACAATGAATCAAAATTAGAAAGTCGGAGATAAAATTTTTAACGTAGTTCGCTAATTTCTTACATTCACACATACCAATCTTCAACCTTTATTGATACTTAGGTTATAACCATACGACGTAACAAGAATAATCCCACATAAAATAGAAGACCAACCTAATATGCTATTCTTCGAAATATGATCCCTAGCTCTCCATGATGTTGAATGAAGGTTCTGATTTGATCTATGAAACAAGTTCCCTTTATTATATATAGAGAACTCAACTACCAAATCCTACTAGAACAAGAAAATCAATTACTAATTATTCTTGTATCAGGATACCACTAGAACTCCTTCTAGAATCAAGAACTGAATTAGTTAAATTCCTAATTAATTCTCCAGCTTTTCATATCCTGGATTTGATCACCACCATTGATTCCATATTTAATCTGAGCCGTTCAACGATCAATATCATTGTTGAGTTAACACTCTCATAATCTCCACCTTAAACTCATTCCATCAACTGATCTCAATGTATCCCTGAAGTTACTTGTCTTGTGTCTTCAGTGTTTTTCCAAGTGTTTCTGCTACACTCTAACACCACACGCTTCAGTATTCCTCAGTAACAGTGTACCCAGTACACATGTGCTTCATTACCTCCTTGATATTAAATTAACCAGCTTCACAGTTCTCCACCTTAGCTTTATATTAGGTAATCACAGTATACCACACCACAATAACCCTAAAATTAGGACACAACCCTGAAAGTCTTCACTCCACCAAATTCACACACAATATGAATTTTATCCTGGAAGAGCTTTCGTCATGCAATCCAAAGCATTCAAAGAAGTTTGAATATTCTTTACCCTGATCACACCTTTGGCTATAAGCACTACAACTTGTTCCTTCAGGTAGCTCCACCTCATATTCAACTCTATCAACTTCGAATTGAACTTCGGTTCCTATTACACCTCCCGTAATAGACTCCACCCAAACATGTATGCAGATTTATTTTCTGATTTCAACATCGTCCATGCTCCACCGTTGTACCAAACCATCCTCCAGTGTATCCATGTCCCTTTTGATATCATCCCACCGCTTTTAAACATCTCACCTTTAGTAATAGCTCCATCTTCCTCTTCCCGAAGATGTTCTTTCACGTTCGGATGTCTTCCACCGATTTTCGGGACACCGTAACAAACGGGTACACACACTATCACCTGGAAAATTGTAATAGGAATCCAACGAGCCCAACCACGCATCATTCCGAGCCCGGATGCGCCCGCACTCGCCTCCGCACTGTCGCTGCGCAAAAGTTCTTCCTGACGCGTGAATATCACTCGCCAACGTTTCCGTGCGTATTCTGTTCGCCAATGTGGATTGATTTGTGGCCTCTTTTGTGCGATTCTTTCACCCTTTAGCCCCATATCAACTCCTATGTGATTCCAAAACATGGAGAACTCCTTCTCAACTTCGGACAATCTTCTCCTGACTCCGGTTGAGTTTGAATCCACCATAAAAAACGGATCGGAGCTTTTCTTCTTGTAAACCATCTCTAGTTTCGACGATATTCCTTTGGCATGTTTTCCGATCTTGCACCTTGTAAACGCCATTGATACAATACTTCCTTCCTCTTTCTCTTCCCACAGACGACGCCAATTGTTAGGTTCAAACAATGAGGAATATGCAACAATGACAGAGAACAATAATCGAACAAACAATGAGCCGAAACCAGAAAGCCAGAGACACAAGATTTAACGTGGTTCGGCAATTGCCTACATCCACGAAGACCAATCTTCAATCTTTATTGATACTTATGTTACAACCATACAACGTAACAAGAATAATCCCACATAAAAGATAAGACCAACCTAATATGTTATTCTCCGAAGTATGATTCCTAACTTTCTATGATTTTGAATGAAGCATCTGAACTGATCTATGAAACAAGCTCCCTTGATTATATATAGAGATCTCAACTACAAAATCCTACTAGAATAAGAAAATCAATTACTAATTCTTCTTGTATCAGGATACCACTAGAACTCCTTCTTGAATCAGGATACTGAATTAGTTAAATTCCTAACTAATTCTCCAGCTTTCCATATCCTAGATTTGACCACCGCCGTTGATTCCATATGTAATTTGAACCGTTCAACGATCAATATCATTGTTGAGTTAACACTCTCACAATTCCAACGGGCCTGACCACGCGCGAGTTTTAGCCCGGACGCGCCCACACTTTCCAGAACACCGACACTGCACTTTTTCCTTCCCGGCGCATGAATCTCACTCACTAGCCTTTCCGCGCGTATTCCATGCACGATTTTGGTCTGTATTTTCGTCCGTTTTGCACGAATCTTGCTCCCTTTCGATCCAAAACAACTCATATTGAATTCACCATAGAACATGGATCATTCAACTCGATCCCTGCCCTTCTTCGATTCCCATGCCTCTCCATCTGATTGTTCAATTCAGGTTCCTCCTGATCATGTATGTCAGAATTTTCCGGAGATTCAGCATGTGGTGTTGTCAGAACACCATGGTCTTCGAAAACTAGTGTTATCACCACACCAGAGTTTATCCGATCCATCTTCAGTGTATCTGGCACACCATCTTCGATAGGCTCCATCTAGCTGATGATTGATTTCCCTTCAACCATCTTGAATGCGAATCCAATGATATAAATTTTTATCCACAGCAGACACGATTTCTTCGAACCCTGCCGTCAGTGCATCGATCACACCCTGTTGTATTAACATAGCACGCATTATTTTCTTCCACTGAACAAAGTCTGTCTTCCCTTCCAGCGGTTTGAGGTTGAACTTTGGAGACACCATTGATGAATGAAACAAGCTCCCTTGATTATGTATAGAGAACTCAACTACCAAATTCTACCAGAACAAGAAAAGTAATTACTAATTCTTCTTGTATCAGAATACCACTAGAACTCTTTATAGAATCAGGAAACTGAATTAGTTAAATTCCTATGACTAATTCTCCAGCTTTCCATATCCTGGATTTGATCAACCGTTGATTCCATATTTAATCTGAGTCGTTCAACGATTAATATCATTGTTGATTTAACACTCTCACAATCTCCACCTTAACCTCAATCAATAATTCCATCAACTAATCTCAACGTATCCCTGAAGTTACTTGTTTTGTGTCTTTAGTATTTTTCCCAAGTGTTTCCGCTACACTCTAATACCACACGCTTCAGTAATCTTCAGTAACAGTGTATCCAGTACACATGTGCTTCATTACCTCCTTGATATTAAGCTAACCAGCTTCACATGACCAAATCTTGGCCAAGCCCGTGTCATTCGATTGAAGCTCCTTCAATGGTTTGAAGAAATAAAAAGAAAAAAGAAGAAGAAATGAATATAATATTATAATCCGTTCTAGATTAATCTTTTCGCGGGCCCGGACACAAATATTAAGAGAAATAATAAATAAAGTAGGAGAAAAATTAATAAAGTATACAAAATAGTGAATAAAGTATAAGATATGGTGATAAAGTATGGAAACAAAAATATAAAGTTGGAGTGATAGTGAATAAGATAACATAGAGATTTTCCATTTAAGGGATGTGAAAATAAAGTTAGGACGGATCAAAATGAAATACGGGAAGATGAAGTTGGGATGGTAGGAGTATAAGATAGGAGTGTCTTCAAACCGAATAAATTGAACATTGAGATTAGCAAACTTTTGTTCATTAAAGATTTTCATGTTCATCGAACATCTGTTCCACTTGTTTATGTTTGGTTAGTTAAGTTGTTAATATATTACGTTTGTTCATTAGGAGTATGTTCGCAAACAATTCAATTTGTTTATTTGTTAAGATCGTTACCTTAAAATCAATTCAAAAAATATCAGAAACACGATTGATTATGTAATTTTTAAATTACGACTTTTAATTTATGTTTCAACAAAATATACATATAATTTTTTTTCTTTGGCAATTACACATATATGAAAGAGTTGTAATTTTTTAATACGACTTTTATTTGTAATATGATCTTTTGTAAAGCTCGGATTAGATGCAATATACTCCATCTGTTCCGATTTGGAAGTCCCGCATTTCATTTTGAGCTGTCCCGGTTTGGAAGTCCCATTTCCTTAAATAGAAAATCTCTCTCCTACTTTATACATTATCTCTTAGGGGCTGATTGGAGTAGCATCCAAATGCCCATTTGGATGCTACTTGGGGATTTTGTGTTTGGTACATCATTCAAATGCTGAAGATTGAAATGGCTATACTATTGCAACATTTTGCAATCAGCCTATAGTCTATTTGCCACAATCAGTTCCCAATCAAACCAATCATACCAATCAAATCAACTGAAATCAACTCAAACACCCAATTTACACCCAATTTGCTGGTTCAAACTCAAACAATCGAAAAAAACGACAGACTGCATACGAATGAAAGAGGCGACGAAAAATGAAATTGCAGACGAAAAATGAAATTGCAGTCGACAAACCTTGATTGAGGGCATCTTGAGCGGGCGGCGATTGAGGGCATCTTCAGGGGGCCACTAAAACGCACAGCGAAAGACGGCGGAAGAGGCTGGGTTTCCGGTAACGGCGAGAATTGTGGTGGTGTCCGGTCGAGAAACAGAAGACACATCGGACGGTGGAGAAGACGACGAGAATTGTGGGTTTACACGGCGAGAAGACACAGGGGAACGGCGATAATCGTGCAATCGAGAAGAAGATACATCAGACGGTGGAGAAGAAAAGAGAAGAAACCGACAGAATGGTGCGGACGGTGGAGAAGAAAAGAGAAAAACGGACGGTGATGGACAGTCGGTGGAGGGACCGGAGGTGGAGTAAAAGGAAATGTGATGGTGAAATGACAATGAACAGAAATAAAAGGAATGGTGGAGATGTATTTGGAGACTGTTGGATACTGTTAGATACTGTTTGTCATAATGAATCGAATGCTCAGTACTCGTTCAGTTTGCCTATAAATTGTTCGATTTACTCGTTGAACGAAACATCCTCTAAACCGATCAACTCCGCCTATATAATTTTATATCGTTTATTGAGATTGCATGTGTATACGCTCGGACAGTTACTGAAGTTGTGCTACAATATTCGTGTTGAGGTTCGTAACGTTATATATAGATGCACTTCATTTACAGTTTAGTCAGTAACATGCATGTGTATTGATATTTAAATTGTGTATACAGTAGAAAA
>JAYMSP010000174.1:0-70856 GCA_036897095.1 Plantago elongata | reverse complement strand
AAAAAAAAAAAAGAAAAGGTTACAAACGTTTGGGAGATACCTTACAACTATTAAGATTTAAGACAATCTCCGGCAGTTCAAATAATTTATATCCCCTTGTTTCAGTTATCCACTTCGAAACTTGTCCCGTTGAAATCCAATATTTTCTAATTTATTTCAAACATCACTGTTCATTTAACTTTCTTTTCTCATTTTCTAAACTCAATTAGCTCATTTCACTTTGAATGTGTTAACTAATTAAAACAATTTTGAAAAATAATGTTACTAGAAATTGTTTTTTACAATATAGCCAAAATCTTTATAATGCTACTACATGGGGAATTATGTGTCCACATAGATAAATGTTAATAATGTCCGGTTAATTTTTTTATTTTCCAATCACATTTTACGTTGTCAGGGATTTATAACTTTTACTTGTGCAAATGTGATTTTAATTTCTATTTTACAAGTGGTTATACACACACTTGATTGTTTCAAATACTATTACTTTAAAAAGATTGCTTTAAATATTTTAAATAAATAAACTCTACAAATCAATCAAGATAAAATAATCAACAGTTGGAGAAAATAAAAAGGAGGATAAATAGGGTTCGATAAATAGAAAGGGGAGAGAGTAAAGGAGAAAAGAAAATAACCAGCAACGATTTTTAAGATATGAAGAAAATGAAAAACCAGCAAAAGGACTCTGAAACAGTAAATGTCTTTGCCCAAATTCGAAATCTAAGGACTCTGATACAGTCACACCTCTAATCTTAGTAGAGTACCAAGTACTGGGGTTCCATCATCATCTATTAAGCGTACCAGAATATGAATCCTAGGTTTCACCAAACTTGTTGTCATACACAAGATCTAATCTAAGCACTGAAACCCAAAATTTACTTAGACCGGCAAATCCTGGTCAGACAAAATAAAACCTTTTCCTTTCCATTACTTACAAAGGTAAAAAGTAATAAATGAAAAAAAAAAGTAGTAAAAGGAAAAAAAAGGATTGCAGTAGATTCCCATCAATCCTAATCCCAGCTCCTCTTTTTAACAAAAACTGGCGGCCAGAGTCAGACCAAATCCAGTGGGATACAAACACTCAAAAAGCCTTAAAATAGGAAAATACCTAAATAATAAATACATTAAAAAATAATATTTTATTCAACGGCCCAGATCATCAACCAAGGCCAAGATCAACGGTAGCTAGCTGTTATGGCGTAATCTCAGGGCTTCCCATGAAAACCTCATAACTCTTTCTATCAGCAGCCTCCACAACACATTACACATAATCCCATACCCCTTCCTTCTTTCTTCCTCCTCAGATTTACCATAAACCAACCAACAAAACCATAGTCTTCTACATCTTCCTGTTCTCATAAGAACAGTGTTTAGATTTGAGATTATAAATTGTTGTTATCATCGGCATTAGTCCAAGAAGAGAAATAGTGATGGAAGGAGAAAAGGTAGAAAACGGGTCTGTATCCGAATCCGAATCTCGTACCGAAAAGCCGGAGCCTTTACAACAGGAGGGAAGTGCCAAAGAGGGGAGTGGTAAAGAGGCTACTGGGAGTAGTAGTAATAATAGTGAGAGTGGTGGTAATGGTAATGGTAATGCTAATGCTAATGCTAATGGTGTTTCTGGTGGTAATGGTGGTAATGCGAATAAGGTGATAGTGGTGGGGCCACACGTGCCGTGGATGGCGATGCAGTATCCACCGGTGGTAATGCCACATGGGATGATACCTCCCCCGCCGCATTATGTGGCTCAGCCGCACTACATGCCGTTCCACCACGCGCCGCCGTCGCCGCACCACGGACACCACAATGGGAGTGGGAATGGGGAGAACAGGACTATCTGGGTGGGTGACTTGCAGTCTTGGATGGATGAGGATTATGTTAGAGGCTGCTTTGCTCCTAATGGTGGAGAGGTAGTAGTAGTAGTAATACTAATTAATTAGTGTAATTGATTTATGTATGCCTTCTTTTTTGTTTTTTGAAATCTTGTTTTGAGTAGTTAATTGATGGCTAGGTGGTTTTGTTGTTTTGGTTAATGGTTAATTAATGTTGGTAATGATTTCAGCATGATTGGAGAGTAATCAAGACTCGTTTTTTATTTATTGGTTATTGGATTGGTTGGATTTTCACCTGGAGGGTACTAAAGATTGGGATTTTTCCAAGTATTGTAATATTACTGAAATAAAAGTGTTTTTTTTTTTAAGAAAAAGAAGAGATTTTTTGTTAGTCTTGAAGTTTCACTTTTGATGTAATGAAAGGGAAAGTTTTTCTTAGTCTTGGACTTTTTTTCTTTGATTTAATCTCAGTTAGCTGAAGAATCTGGTTGTTTATTAGGTCAGTTTCACAGGGATTTTAAACTGTGAATTTTTGTGGTTAAGTGTTTGCATTTTGTGCTGCAAACGAAGTATTTTTTTTCCTTCGAACTCTGTGGAGTTTGATTGTTGAGTGTATCATTGTGCTACATTGTTGCCTAAGTGTGCTCCATATTCCTTCTTCAGTGAAGTATTTACTCTCTCTTCTTCTTTGGTTAATTTGTCTTTAGGTGTAAATGGTAATATTAGTTTTCGACTAGCAAGTGTCTAACATGAGTTCAATGTACCTTATGTTCTTAAGGAAAGATGAAGATAATATTGTTCTGATTGTAGGCCTGCAACAGCAGCATATCTTGTATTTTCGACCGTTGATTTTATTCATGATTACAAACAAGAATGAATTGTGTCTTGTAGCGTTTGTTAGAAAAGAAAGAGTTTTAAGAATTGCAGATTCATAATTTTATATGCCTGTTTTTTGTGTCTGATAGGGAAACGAAAACATATTCTGTGTGTGTTTGTGCCATAGCATATTTAAGCCATTCTTTCCCAGAATACATGCTTGGAATTTTTGGTGATTGAAATGTCTTATATGATGATTTTAGCTCTGTAAGTTTGTTCACTGATTGCTGTTTCTTTGCAGGTTGTTTCCATAAAGGTTATCCGCAATAAGCAGACAGGGCTCTCTGAAGGATACGGCTTTGTGGAATTCATTTCCCACGCTACTGCTGAGAAAGTTTTGAATTCATATGTATCAATGGCTATGCCCAACACTGACCAATTTTTCCGTCTTAATTGGGCTACATTTAGCGTTGGTGATAAACGTGCAAATAATGGATCTGATCTCTCGATCTTCGTAGGAGATTTAGCTGCAGATGTTTCTGATAATTTACTGTATGAAACGTTCTCTGGGAAATACCCCTCTGTTAAGGCAGCAAAAGTTGTCATTGATGCCAATACTGGCCGTTCGAAAGGCTATGGTTTTGTTAGATTTGGAGATGATGGCGAAAGAGCACAGGCCATGACTGAAATGAATGGTGTCTATTGTTCAAGTAGGCAAATGCGTATTGGTGCAGCAACTCCAAGAAAGTCATCGGGTTATCAGCAGCAATTCATGTCGCAAGGTGATAGTGTTCTGGTTTTACTCTAACTTTGTTTGCGAACCTACTTATTTCTTGCATATAATGTTATTGTATTACCTGAACAGGATGTACGGTTTGTGTATACATATCACACTAACACCCACTGAGTGATTTTTCTTGTAGGTGGTTACTCAAATGGTGGTGCCTCGCCCCACAGCTCGCAACCTGATGGAGAATCTGTGAACACAACAGTTGGTTATCTATTCCCTTCTCTTTCTCTTTACCTTTCTCAGATCTTCGAATAACATTATCATTCTAATAGATTTTTGTTGGAGGACTTGACCCTGGTGTCAGTGATGAAGATCTGAAGCAACCTTTCTCACAATATGGTGAGATAGTATCTGTCAAAATACCAGTTGGAAAAGGATGTGGCTTTGTACAATTCGCTAACCGGTAACTTGATTAGTAACATTTGTTCCTCATTTGGACCGTAGATGTTTATCATATTTTTGCACAGCTAAATGATGAGTGCAAACACATTCACAGAAATGATGCTGAGGAAGCATTGAAAAAGTTGACTGGTACAACTATTGGAAAGCAAACTGTGCGTCTTTCTTGGGGACGTAATCCGGCAAATAAGCAGGTAATTTATCAATTTTATGTTTGTGCATTTCTTCCTGCTCTCTGGTAATTATATTATATATGTAATTTTTTCAAGTGTTTAACTAAATCTCTTCCATTACGTTCTGTGGATAGGATATGAATATTTTGTGTCAATTTTGGAATACAACTTGATATTTAGTCTGTTTTGCTGTATCTTATACGTACTTGACTTTGTCAGACAATCATCATGGTTGAAGTGTAAAAATCCTTTGTGAAAATTTGTGCCTACGTTTTTGGATTACTAAGAATGCTCATATAGAGCGTCTGAAGCCACTTCTCTGTTACAGTTTCCAACATATCTGTAGACTCTAGTGAAAGAATGGTTTTTATCTTATTTTATTTGCGAACCCAGCTTCAAGCTGCTCTTCTTGATTATATTCTCATATCTTGAACCCTTCGTTTTTAAACATTTGACAGAATCTCTGGTAAGCCCCCATACCCAAGAAGAAATACTCATAAATAGAAAACCGATTTTGCTTTGTCTATACTGAGTATTTTGTTGAAAAACTTACTGTTGTAGAAGTTAGTAGTACATAGAGCCTTCTTAAACTGCTTGCTTGCAAATGTTTCCAATTATTATAAGTGCCTACTACTACCCTGGAATAATTTCTCGGCTTATTTAGGTCCTCTAAGCTGGTTAATAGCATAAGATGTTATTTTGCACACACTTCTGTTTTGCTAATTTTACAACCGATAATCAGTTTTTGCAAACGGACTAAGTGAACTTCTTGTGCTATTGTAAATTGTAATCTAAGCTTAGATTTACCTTCACATCAGTAGCAGTCTGGTTTTGCTCGTTTCATTGATTGAATGCTATGTTGGTTTTGCAGTCTAGAGCTGATTTTGGAAATCAATGGACCGCACCATATTATGGAGGGCCTTTCTTTGACTATGGATATGCCATGCCACCACATCCTCATGACCCGAACATGTATGCTGCAGCTGCAGCCTATGGGGCTTATCCCATGTATGGAACCCACCAACAGCAAGTGAACTAAAAGAAAGTACCACGATGGTATGGGTAGTTCACGTTTGTTGTGTGACTGCTTTGGGTATGTAGCAATCTAATGATCCGGTCTAAAATAGACCGGAACTGAATTTTGACCCAATTAGGTAAGGTAGTTCTCTTTAGCTAGAAATTTCAGCAAACATTTGTTTAGAAGTCTGCACTTTATATGAAACTTCTAAATTGGAATAAATTAATCTTCCAATATTACTATGTACGGTTGCAATCTCCGTGATTTATTAGGCCCTATTTTTTATACGTTGCATTTCTTCGTTATGCACTACATGTAGGTTCATGTTCCGTGAAGAATAGCAGACTTGCACTGTAGTAAGACTGCAAGCGTTGCAAACTGGAAGTTTGATGACAGTGAAAAGTTTTACGACTTCCGCGGAAAGACCCAATTATAGTCTTTTCCTACTCATTCACAGCCTTTCGTCATTACCCATGCTTTTGTTTGTGATGAATGGCGTGTCTTTTCTTGAAAAAATCAAATGCAAGAATTTTGCCAGTGTGTGGTTTATTCATTGAATTCATGTGATTCTGATGCACAAAAGACCAGTTACCAGCTAATATCATGAACAAAAGTTGTTCTCATGTACAAAGTTCTGTGTTTTGTTGAAAATCATGTTCTTCTGGTCCTCGGCAGAATATACGCGCATGTCTCTTCGATGATCAGTTTTGCCTGATCGAGATTTCCTTAATTTACAACTCAGGACCGGATGTGTGTGTGTCTTAAAACTTGCGAGAATTGTAAAAAAACTTTTGAAAACCATTCAAGATTCTTTGAATGTGAGGCTTGTAATTGCAGCTAAATATATTTCGCCTCTCGCAAAAGTTTGCAAAAGCATACATCAGATAAAGATAGAAGTGAATGTCTGATCAGAAGTATTGAAGGTTCTCTTTGTTCAAGTCTCTGCAACTACTTAAATTTCATATACAGGCTTCTTAACATCACCATTTTAAGAATTACCACCAATGCCTGCTGCTACTGTGCAAATCAAGGTTCATTAAGTTTTTTGATATATTCTTCCGTATACCTCAACTGAATTCGATATGATATAGTTGCCTCGAACAATCCCAGGACTTTCGGCTATGAAATTTTGGGGAGATATCAGATATGACGGGTACCTTGAATCTAAAGAGCTGAAATACAGCCAAAAGGTGTCCAGGCCAATAGGTGGTTGCTGCAGAGGTAACACATGAACACTGATGTTTCTCATAGATAGAGCAGAACCTATATAGATTTTCAAAGGTCATACAGAAAGAGAGAAATAATTGTAACCGGAAACTATTGTGCAGTTTAAGTGCAAACTAAGAGTTCTTTAGTTTAGCTAGCGCAAATCACATATACATTCTGTGCTACTCCTCCAAAATAACACCTTGTATGATCTCCTTCACTGCCTCCCGAAGAACTGCCTCATCGTCTCTATATTCCCAGTTCAACATATTTTCAAACTCATCATCTTCACTAAGTACACCGTCCACCGGGATATCCATGAACATGAAGCAAATTCCCCTCAATAGGTATCCTGTCACTGGCAAATGCACCTCATTACAAAATCCACTGCCCATTTCCCCTGAATATTGTTCTCTTGGATGTTCGTCGTGACGTCTCAGTTGCCTTCTCCACTCACCAATCTGTTCTGCCTCAATCACAAACGCCCCGTGTCTGTGAGCATCTGCACAAGTCACCCTCCGAACCGAATCATGAGATTTCACAACCGAAAATACAAGGAAAAACCATTCGGTGCAAGATATGAGAGGATACAAGCTGTCATCTATTGACGTATCTTGAGTGGAATTCGTCGTCTGTTCTTCCTCCTCTTCGACATGTTCCTCTCCTGCAACCAGCTTATGCATTATAGTCGGATTTATTGCAACCAAGCCTGTAACGAGAGGCTCACGACTATCCAGTTTTCCCTTCCACTTGAGAAATGGTGAACCACATGGGGTTCTTGGACAGGGAGACTCAATATCAATAGATTCAAGTTCCTGAAAGTTCCTGAGAAACGCTATTATCTTCACAATCTTTCGAGCTGATGATGGATTGATAGGCCAGGTGGATTCGTCTTCACTGAAGTAGATCACATCATGTCTATTCCGAAGGAAACCGGAGTATAGCTCAAACGAGTCAGCGTCAATTTGAGGGAGCCTCAGAGAAACCGATCTGATCATATATATGAAGGAGGCAAAGAGCTTGCTTACCAGTGTGCAGTTGCATAAGATGTTTGCATCTTTTATTTTGCTCACTATGTTAAGAACCACATCACCAGGCAAGTACTCCAGAAAATTAACACCATCATTGATTCTCACGTTTGCCATTTCCACGCCTTCTTAGTGCAATCAATATCTGTGTTGCATCAAAGAACATAACAAATTAAAGTAGCACGATTTTAGTGCAATATATGTGCATCAAAGAATAGAACAGAGATAAGTACACTGCTTTATATTTTAGCGCAATATTTGTGCATACACACGTTTTAGTGCAATTTAAGAGCAATAGTACATGTTATAATTAATTAATGAGTCAAACAATGGTTTTAAATCTCATCGAAATCGAACAACAATTCAAAATTTGTTTTGAAAATTTTAGATGAAAAATTAAATTAGATAATGAAATTTAAAACTGTAGTAAGAAGTGTAATTTTAGTTGTATGTATAATTTACTTCTAAAAGTTAGAACATTTATATTTATTTGGTGCATACGAGCTATTGTAATATATGAAATTTTACGGAGCGTAGAATAATAAAGTTATCGAGGTTCCAAGGACTAAGGGTGTAAAAAGTAATGGAAAATGAAAAGAAACCAACATGTTGAAAAGGAAAAAAAAAAAGCAACAAATTACAGTGGAAAATAGAGCACTGTAGTCAACATTTTCATCACCCTTTTTCTTCTCTGAAAGTCCTCATGAATCAATTTAATACAGTATAAAAAATCTAAACCGATACACAAATCGATAAATCTGGTAAGACAATTAGTAAAAGAAATTACCAAATTTACCATTAACATGACTATTTGAGCCAACAACAAATCTAAACAATAATGGAGAACTCTAAATTAGTAGTTCAAAATAATATATGGATGATCAAGGTGTTACACAGTTTAGTGTTATATGTGAATCAAGTTGGAATGGGCCTATAAACATTTTTACAAGTAATTAAAATCAACAGATCTGGTGAAGCCACCAACAAATTGAGGTGTTATGCACCAGAAAGTTAACTTACAAATTTACAAAGTTTTTCCTTTGAAAATCTGATCTCCTTCTACGATGACACACATTTATCTACTTCTAAGTGTGGAGAAATAAAAATGCACGAAGAAATAATTAATTGTAAGAAACCGAACCTCTTTTTTCTTGAATTGCAATCTGAATACAAATATGGAGAAAACTTAATTTGCTGTATTAGGTGACACCGAGAAGAAAAGACTGTGTGCGACGATGATACTGAACGTCAGGTGGTTTTATGGTATACATTGAGTGTCTTTTTGTCAGTTTCGTCTGTTTCAAATATGTTTTCTACATTTTTTTTTATCGTTATATTTGTAATGTTGAGTTGTTTTGTGCTTTTCAATAAGGTGATGTTCTAGAATATTTTATAAAAATTTGAGATACGAGACAATTTTAAGTATGGGAATAAGCGTGTTTTAAAGAAAAAAATTCTTAAGTAGGGAAGTAAGCTAAGAAGAACAAAAATCGATATAACAACACACCTACTCAAAACAGTATTAATCTCGTATATATATAATTTTTCGCATCAGGTGAACATGAGCAGTTATTTACCAAAATTCTAATCGATTGTTTATTGCAGTTAGATCAAATCATTAACTAAACATGATAGATTTTTAATAAACCAACACATATGGATTGGCTATTCTATGCAAGTTTACGGTTGACTGATTTACAGTTTTTCGTGTTAGTAATTGAGAGCATAGTAGTGTATTGTAATGCTCAAAATAGAGGAGATAGTCAAACTGTTAATAAACGAGTGACACGTTGAGAAAAAAGTTACGAGTTCGATTTTATAAAATAAATAATTTATTATAAATTTAAATGCAAAATACAACCTCTGTAATATTAAAATTTTAATATGCTAGCCTGGTTTAGATTCTGAAAGCATGAATCACATAAATTCACTTTGAACATATGATCAATAGTATATTCTTATAATTTCATCCTTTTTTTACGAACTTATTCATACTTGTAACAGGATAATGATTTAGGAAGTACTTCATCCGTTCCAATTTGAAAGTTCCGCCTTTTATTTTGAGTTGTTCCAGTTTAGAAGTCACGTTTCCTTAAAAAAAAAAATCTTTATTCTACTTTATAATTATCTCTCATACTCTATTCACTATTTATCATACTTTATTCAATAACATTCATAATTTATTATCTTATTTTATCATTGTTTCCTTAATATTTGCACACGATCTCGCGAGACTTTTAAACTGAGACGGAAGAAATATGAGATACAAATTTTAAAATTTAAAATAAAAATCACACTAAATTTTTTATGTATATTTAAAATTCTAATTCTATATCAATGACTATCCGGTAGAGTTGTGAAGATAGCCAACCTTGTGAAATTACAACATTGAATTTGAAGCTATTTCTGGTAAATAGAAGCTACCTGAGCTTGATCAATCATAACTTGCTACAGATTTTCACCTGAGAATCAAATTCGTTCGTATCAGTGTCACTGACAATAATGTGTTTATCTATTCTCTCTACATTTTCTCCGGTTCTTTCTCCTACAATTCGCTGCATTTCTGCTTCTTCTTCTTCTTCCTCTTCGCATCGGCAGATTTCGACCGGAAAATTCCTGATTTTGGCTTCTTCAGCTTCTCCGAAATCAATTTCGAGTCCTCAAGTCGTGGTCACTCGAGAACGGGGCAAAAATAGGAAGCTTATTGGTGCTCTGGTAAATTCTAGTCTTCGCCTTCATAGTGACGCTATCGCATTTTGTGTGGTAGGGTTAGGGATTGTTCGATTTTGATATTTTCGTCGATTGCTTGATTAGCCCTCAGAAGAATCTATTCCATCCTGTTGTTTTCGTCGATTTTGAATGAAGTATGAACTAGTATGCTTTAGCTAGAAAAGAATTTTAACTGTGATAATTTAGATGCCACATGAGGATGTAATCTGGTTTTGCCTCTGGTTTTGGTATACGAGCCAATTCATGATTTAGCCGAGTTTAGAGTGACTCAAGGTATATCTCTAGACATTCTGTTGAAAGTTTTCTCGAATGACAATCTGGCCTTTCCGTTCGACTGGAGTATCTCAATGTTTTCTATTGTAGTTTAATAGCTCTAACTGTTGCAACATTGTACTCTATCGCATACTGACGTTGCATCATCGCATATTCTAGCTGGGTGACTGGTGTTGTAGTAATTTGTATGGTGGTTAATGGCATTTCTTCTTTTCATTTTGTTTTATCTTCAGGAAAGTCATGGTGTTAACTGTCTAGAGCTCCCTCTTATTCAGCACACTCAGTTGCCAGATTTAGACAGGCTATCTTCTCTATTAAGAAGTAAGTCAAGATGGCTTAATCATACATTATAATTGTAAGATGCAGATTCATTTTCATCCTCTCAGTGCTTCCCTTTATGTTGGTATGCAATTGTCATTTGTCAGTATGATTTTGAGTCATCGATAAATATTTGGCATTTATGGACCTGCTTCCATGTTGATACTGTGCTTTATGGGCATGTTTAGGGAAAACCTTACTGGTTCAAATTTTAAGGTGTTAGTGAAGTTGATTGAAAGAATTCCATCTGGAAATCACTTAGTTCATACCTTTTTGTGCTAGGCTTTCTACTTTCTTGTGTACAGTATTTGCTGACATGGAATATATGTTATGCAATTTATGAGGTATAAAGTACCAACTAAATTTTGCTAATCTTCTCATTGGAAGTTTCCTGCCACTTTCTTATCAGCTGCTTCATTGTATAGTTTGTTTTGTGAGAATTGTTGATGGGAACTGAAAATTGCCCTCTTTTATAAAGTTTATTTGTGAGAATTGTTGATGGAAACTGAAAATGGCCCTCTCGCTTATATTCGTATTCAACACAGTAGTAACTTTAATTATTATCACGTTAGGATTCATGCAGCTAATGGATATTTGCACAAAATTGGCTTTTAGCTGAAATGAATCAGTTGTGGGCTGTGTCATGAGATTGTGCATTGAGTTTTGGTAGTAAAACTGTCCACTTTAATGTTCTGAGCTCTCTTCAGATGACTTATTATCCATCAAGGTTAGCAATCACACACACATTTAATTCAACGTATGCTTTTCATTGTTTTCAATCAATTCTGCTCTTTATTTTATCAAGACAGTTTTATTTGCTCATGTTCAAAAAATGAAATAAAAATTATAATGATGAAAGAGCTTACATGTGCGTGCAAATTTATTTGCTTTTCTGCAGCCACATTATTCGACTGGGTTGTCATAACTTCTCCAGAAGCAGCTCGAGTTTTCCTAGAAGGGTGGAAGTAAGGTTCACTGCTAGAATTCACGTAATTTTCTGTGCAGTAGACATTGAATTATGAGTATGTTCTGACACTTATTTACTGAGAAATATAAGGGAGATGAAATATTGCAAAGTGTGTTAGTACTGTTACATTTTCCTATTTGCTGTGTAGTATTGGTACATTAAGAGCAGAAAACATATATGATCTCAATTGCAAAGTATAATCTGCTTGACTTGGATTATTCTCGATGTTCTCATGGTCAGAGGCATTTTCATTAACCAGTTTACTCAATCATAGAAAGTCTATCTGCATCGTTGTAAAGAATTCATTGGAATTTCCTATCTGCTTAATTGTTCTATTTTTTTTTTGTCTTAGAGCTGCTGGAACCCCTGACGTTAGGATTGGAGTTGTCGGCAGTGGAACAGCAAGTGTATTTGAGAACGTTCTGCCATCATGGAAGGAAAGCCTCCATGTGGATTTTACCCCATCCAAAGGTCATTGACCACTCAGTTCTTATGATATTAATGGCTTCTAAAAACAGTGACCTGTAGAAGCATGCATGGATTTTTTTTGCTTCTACTGCCATGCATTCCAAAAACAAAGATTCATCTCCATTTAATCTCAGTTGAGCTTACTCATTTATTTTGAATTTGCAGCCACTGGCAAGGTTTTGGCTGCTGAGCTTCCAAAGTATAGCGCAAAAGGCACTGTCTTATATCCTGCCTCAGAAAAAGCTAGTCATGACATTGGTAAGTCAACGGATTCATCAGTGTTTTTGATATTGCGTTAGGTACGGCACATTGTTTCAAGAAAACATACAGTGTTAGGAGAGAATATGGCTGGGCCAGTATGTTTGACTTTGTCCTGAAAGTTAGAGGTTGTAAAGCCCCGTACAGTTATTGTTGATATGCACCCAACTGCCTCCTGTTATTGAAATTGTGCACTGAAACAGCTCTTAAATTATAAAACTGCTCCACGAACCACCCAACACTGTAACATGAGGTGTTGGACAAGGAATTTCACCTTCTAAGGTGGCAACTCACGCCTACCCTACTCATCTTCCTTTCCCTTTTTATTTTCTCATTTGACATCTGATTCCATTTTCCTTGCACTGTACCTACCTTTTAAAATGTCTTTTCTAACAGAGGAGGACCTAGCAAATCGTGGATTTGAGGTGACTAGACTGAATACATATACCACGGTATGATAGATATGCCTTTTGCATGCATTTGGTATTGTACAGGAATTTGTCATTGTACAGAGGTTCCCCTGTTTTAAATTTTGTGGCAGCAATATTCTGTATGTTAGTGCTCTTATCATTCGTGTATTTTCGTCTTACACACTGGGCTTCTCTCTATTTATTGATATTCTTTATTATGATACATTTTATTTTAATTTTCTGAGGCACTTATGTTTTATTGCAGTCACCTGTTAGTCATGTCGATCAAATGGTCTTGGGACAGGCACTCTTTGCTCCTGTTATTGCTGTAGCATCCCCATCTGCAATTCGGTATACTTCTGTTAACGTGTATTGGCTTTCATAATGACTGGAAGAATTCTTATATATGGATCATATTAGATCTTTCGTTCTCATCACATAACCCCAAACCAAAACGAAAAGTTATGTTGTGTTTATCATTGTGGGAATTTACATTTGATTACATTCTATATTTGTTCTCCATCAGTGCCTGGATCAGTATAACACCGGAATCACAACGGGATAATGCTATTGCATGTATTGGTGAAACAACTGCCGTAGCAGCTAAAAAACTTGGGTTGAGTCGTGTTTACTTCCCGGAGAGTCCTGGCCTTGAAGGGTATATTATCTGCTCTTTAATGTCTTTTGGGAGAGTAGTTTTTCTATACTTTCTCTGAATTGTTAATGGATGATTTCATTATAAAGAAAGTTGAATAGTTTGTTATTTATTAGGTGAGTAATGTGCTGGTAAAGTTGTAATTATCAAATTGCAACCTTCACTCTGAAGATGTCTGCAAACCATCTTAAGGCATATGTGGGATAGATACCATGCAAGTATTAGCAAACAGAGATTTTGTTACTGAGTTCTTAAGAATTTGGTGCACTATGGTGAGGGTTAAAATTTCTAGAGGAAAGATTATGTACTTATAAAATTTAAAGTAATGTGATTTTAATATTCATAGATGGAAATCCCATAGTCTATGATTTAGAAACATACAAGAATAATTATGGAACATTAAGGTGTATACGTCAGGATTTATGTAACATGAGTGTAAGTTAGACTTGACATTTTCAGGTGGGTTGCTTGTATACTCGAGGCCTTACGAGTTCACAACCAGTTCCTGAAGGTCTGACAGATGAATATTGCCAGTCACTGTGTTGTAAGCATTCAACTTTCATCATATGCTTCTTTTCTGGAATAGAGCCACCACACTTACTAGAAGTTTTTAGTTGGTATTGAGTGGAATGCAGGGGTATATCTTCCCTACATTGAAGCCGGTTGCCCGAACATATAGTTCCTCACCTTGTCACCTTTCCGAGATAACAGCTGTAAACTGCGGCAGGGAAATCGTAAATATCATTTCAGTGAAATCTTCGATGTGTAGTAGCTATGTAAGGGAAATCTTTGTACTTCAACTGAGCTTCTCAAACAGATGATGAGTCAATGTTATGTATATTATCCTGCAGTAATATTCAGTACACTTGGTGTCAATATATCTCTCGCCAGATTGCATTCTGACTTGCATGTGAAGTTTGTAAGCTGGCTTTTTCACTGTAGACTTAAATTTCATATCCTGTTGTGTTTTTTTGTGAATAAATGTAAGAATTTCATCTTCAGGTACCCGCATCTGTAGACCCCATTTCTTCAACGAGAGGTAAGACCATTAGGGGTTAGATGGGGAAATAAATCTCCAGTACACTCCATGGCATTTTATTTGCTTCCAAGTGGTCCTTTTTTATCGTGATGTTGCCCCATACAAAGGCTATAAAAGTAGGCCTTTTAGACCTGCACAAAGCAAAGCCTATTAGAGAGAAGAGGTTAAACAAAAACATGTTGCCATCCATTAGCATATCGAAAGTGGTGGCGGTGGAACGGATGTGGTGGATCGAAAGTGATGGCGGCAGAACGGATGTGGTGGATCGAAAGTGATGGCGGCAGAACGGATGTGGCCGATTGTGTGGAGGCAGAGGTGTGGTGACTGGTGAGTATGACTAAAGAAGAAGACGTGAAATGAAATAAGAATAAGGAAGAAAAATGACAAAAAAGTCACCAGCCCCCTTTTATGACTAAATTGAAGAACTAATTTAATTGAAATGGAGAACTATGTAATAAAAATGATAATTAAATTAATTGTAGTAAAATGAATAATCAAAGAATAGTAAAATTAATAATTAAATGAATAAATAATAAAAATTTATCAAGTAATGCGTGCAATATAGAGATATGAGATTGGTGGTGATTTACGTGTAGAATCGAATGATAAATTTAACAATATTTAAATATGCAATTTTAATATTATATGAAAAAAATGAGGTCGGTAAAAGCACTATACCATCACACATGCAATTCAAAATCAAGCTGGTGGTGGTGTGGTGGATCGATGATTGTGTGGAGGCGGATTGGCAATTACTGTTGTAAATAGGTCGGTGGAAGGAGACATATTGGAGAGATAATCAAATCACTTATTAATTAAATGGAGAAATAAATAATTAAATAATAGTAAAATGAATAATTAAATTGGACGAAAATAAAATAAAATGTATCAACATAGAATATGTAGACCATATAATCAAAAACTATTTTTTATTTGTTACATGTATATAAAACTGGACGGGTGTATTAGAATGTGCAATTTAATTATTCATTTTAATTTTGAACTGTAAATATAAAATGTTTAATTTTGAACTGTAAATATAAAACGTTTAATTTTAAACTGTATATATTACATAGTCACGACATTTTAACAGGGAGAAAATTGATGGTCTTTAGGTAGGCAGTGTCTCAGCCGCTAGGCTACAATCGCTTTGACGCTATATGATTATTTTAAAAATTAAATAATTATAACAATCACAACTAATTATTCAATTTATTACTTGTATATGAAACTAGACGGGTCTTCCTGTTGGCTTTTATAAATGATAGTGATGTTTTCTTAAAAAAAAAAAAAACTAGTGATGTTCAACTAAAATCACATAGAATATGCAAACTGGACAAGTTTATCAGAATGTTTATCACTTATAGAATGTTCAATTAAAATGTTTAATTAAATGTTCTCCTTAACACTTAATTGTATGTGACTAACACAAATTATTTAGCAGCTAATAATAATAGTGAAATTAATCAGATTGTTTATCGTCTCCATTAACATGAATGCATAATATGTCAATAACCGTAATAGACTTAATGACTGGGATGTATCTGAACTAGTGATTCATTGTTAATAATCAGTCACGGACAAACTGGTAAACTTTAAAATGGTTTAATAGGTAGTCACCAAAGAAAATAGTCACTTATTTCGGATACGTGGTGCTTCAACCACTCGGTCACAATCGACTTAATTAACATGAATGCCTGGTTCGTCTGATATGTTTGGTAAATAGTGATTGGAATGCATCCGGTCGTTTACTAAAAATGGACCGAATGACCGGAATGCATGTATTGGACCGTTCATCCGATCAAACGGATGACTATTTGTCCGATGAATAAATAAATGTTAAATTCGTTATTTAATCAGATCAAATGGACAATAAAATGAGAAAAAAATAATTAGAATTTCAATACATAAAGTGCAAAAATCGAATTTGCATGATCAAAATTGAACTAGGTGTAGCATTGTTCATAATCCGTCAGGGTAAAACGGTGAAACATAAAATGGTTGAAATATAATCGTGTTCGGTTCTATTTGTAGAGTGTGAAAAATATTAAATTATATATAATTTTTATATTTTATTAATTTATAATTATTGAATTATGAATGAAACAAAATAAGAAGTTTGAAATGGATTTGATACAAAAATAGCTCAAATGTCAATGGAGTTAAATGATGATGATGATGCATGCCACTGTGCCACCCAGGCTAAGTTTTTAGCTGCTGCAGTCCTATTCACAAGCTAGAAAACACTTTGGGGCATAAAAATGTAGTTCATATTGAGAACAATGTATGAACTTTACATAAATTTCAAAAGGGCTTGTTCTTGCAAATAAGTTGCCCCAAAATGTTGTTCGGACCAATTAATCCGCTGGGCGGGACTATTCACTTTTGGCATCATAATTTTTTCCCTCCCAATTTTTATATTGTAATTTTCTAAAAACTCTAACTCAGTACCCTCAATCAGAATACCACTTGAAAGTTACGAATCATATAATTAAATCGATATTCATCTCAATTGACAATATAGGAATTTTGAATAAGTTATATAGAAACTGTTTTTCCGAATACTTATTCAGAAGTAATAAACATTAATTACTATTTTCTATTTCATAAAAAATGTAAATAAAAGTTGAATAAATTTATCATAAAAAAACTATAAATGGATAGATATATACATACAGTTGTATGCATCCCTACCACCTCACCCCACTTGGTCTGTCCTGTTATATTACTCCATTACTCAGTCACATCTCATATTTATTTATTCGCCGATAGTGCTGTTTTTCGAGTCAAATAGAATATTTTAATATTTGAACTCGAGCTTAAAATCAACCGAGCCGAACTTCAACTCGGTTCATTAACAAAACGAGCTCGAGCTCGAGCTTGAACTCGAAAGTATACGAGCTTTAATGAGTCTTATTTATAAAAATATTAAAAATATGTATAAAAAAATAATAATTTATTAAACTAATTAATCTTAACGAGCTTTATCGAGTCGAGTCCGGCTCCACTCGCTAATGAAATAAGTATAAAATTGAGTTTATTGAGCCGAATCAAGTCGAGCTTTACCGAACCGAACTGAGTGCTCGATAAGGTTCGATTCTAAAAACAGCTCCACTCTCGGACCCACATTTAGCCTTATACATACAGAAGAAGACTGTACACCGTTGCATTCTTTATTTATAACCAAAAAAATTGGCTTCAATTTGGGACAAAAAACAGAGCATGTCCTTCCTTCCCCAATGAATGTTGAGATACTCGCATTTAAGTTGATGTGACACCAGATCAATTCAATTTTGCAGAACCCTGTCTGTCCTGTTGAATTTTTCAAGAAACTGCTCAAAAAGTTGATTGTCAGCTTTGTCTTTTAAGGTCTGCTCTGCTTTTACTCAATTAAATTCTCATCCCAGTTCCTCATCATAAACTGAGTTTCCTTCATTTCCCAGTAACTGTTTTCAGCTAATCTTGATTTTCATTTGTTTTAAATGTTGATGCAGTGACATACAGAAAGTAAAGGCAGAGTCTTTACTCTTTAATCAGCCTGTTTATCATCACTCTGTTTTTTGTTTTTCAAGAAGATGAGTAGCAGAGCCAGGAGGTCCAATTTGCAGCAGACTATGAACAAGGGTCCTTCTAGTTTTCAGAAAGTAAAGGCAGAGTCTTTACTCAACTTTTTTTCTTTTGTTGTTTTCTGTTTTTGGCCAATTGTATGATAAGAGAATTGGTACAGAAAGAGTGTTTTTTTTTTTTTTTGTTAAAATTGTCACAAAAACATGAAATCAATACAAATTTGCTAAGCTGGTAGTAAAAACTACTCTGTCTAGACCAATTTCCAATATTGGACTAGAACTTGGTGATTGTTGGAAATTGGAATTGACATGAGAGAAAGGGAGTTTCATTTCAGCATGGAATATCTTGTCAAGTAATTGATTCCCAGCTGGATTTTGGATTGGAAATTGAAATTGACATGAGAAAGTGACAATGAAGACTTTTAATCTTGCCAATTATTGGGTACTGACTTGTTTCTTTAGCTTTATTGCGATCTTGTTTTTTGGTTTTTTCTTAATATATGTACGAGGAAGGGGCCTAGTTTGGCAAGCAGAGACATTCTTAATTCAATTCTTGAATAGGCTAGTTTTCAATTTTGTATGTGCAGAGCTGTCTTTCTTGAAAGATCATATTGTGCAAGTTGGTCAAATAGATGGTTTTATTATCCTTGTGCATTGCATTATTGTTAATTTCTTGTGGGAGCTGAATTTTGTCTACTCTTTGATGGTTTGTCTGAAGGAAAAAGTAGAAGGGAAGAGTAGCAGAGTGATGGTGGATGCCGAAAAACGAACTATGAGTCGTAGGGGGATGATCAGGGAAAGGAAAATGGCATTGCAGCAAGATGTGAGCTTCTGATTTGTTCAATTTCTTGATTTATTCTGGTTCATGTTATTCTTGTTGTGAAAGGTTTCTAATAAGTCTTAAATGATCAGGTTGACAAACTCAAGAAGAAGCTCAGACATGAGGAAAATGTTCATAGGGCTCTCTCAAGAGCGTTTACCAGACCGCTGGGGGCTCTTCCTCGTCTCCCGCCTTATCTTCCATCCGATGTCAGTGTCGAACCAACCTCCCTTATCTAAAAAATTTGCCTAATATTTGTACTATATGCATCTCCCAATTAACTTTCCGGAATTCGATATTGTTGCTGAAAAACATTTTGCCTTTGTGATGTGTATAGACACTTGAGCTTCTTGCTGAAGTTGCTGTTCTGGAGGAAGAAGTCGTACGGCTAGAGGAGAAGGTCGTACATTTCAGACAAGGACTATATCAGGAAGCCGCCTGCATTTTGTCATCCAAGATTGTGGAGAACTCGGTTGATTTATGTTACTCCAGTCAGATTAAAGATCGAAAACCAAAGCCATCTTTGATTTCTTCCACGACCACTCGTAAACCGTCAACCTTACCTTGGGGTAATCATTAGGATTCATTCTTGTTCAATGAGAGTTTGTTATTTGGTCTGATTGATGGAGTCATTATATGATCATCTGTATTGACATATCAGATGAGACTAGGGAAGGGAAAGAGAACAAATCAAGTAAGAAATCTTGCGAAAACAAGAACCAGTTGAGGAATCTGAAAGTGAAACAAGTCACACCTCCAGGGAAATGAATCAGAGTTCTACAGGTGCACTGTTTGATTAAAAGCCTCATTCCTCAAAATATCTTGCTTACTGGCTGAACATACTCTTTCCCAGGCTTTCGTTGAGCCTGACATCCTAGACAAGTCGAAAAGGGTCGTCGCTCTGATGCAAGAGGTATATGACATTTGACACAAAGTTTCTGTCAGTTGATAGTAACAAATCCTCAGACCTTATTACCCCGAAAATATAAAAACTTTCTCAATGTCGTGCAAGTAGCTGTTCTTGTGTAGTTTTCGGCTGTCTAACGCGTTAGACTCACCATTTTAGATCGTCTAACAAAACTTATACTTGTGCATTACTGATCTGTTCGCTTGTTCGATTGACTGTCTGTTGAAGGTGCGGTTCGTAGGAGGCCAAATGAGCAAGGAACGGGCTAAAAGGGAGTGAGACTGACAAGCAGTAGCTGGCCTTTCAACTTCAATGGTTGAAAAAGTTTCACGATACTAAAGTTACTCCACCAGCTACAATGACTAATCCAAGATAACGTGTCGGTAGATTCCTGAAAAATGTCCTTAGTCGGGATTATATATTGTTTACATCTTTGAATTTCTTTTGGAATTGTATTTATAATTTTCTTTTTCACCATTGGAGAATTCATTTAGGCAAAGAAAGGTGCTTCAATCTTATAGTATCATTATGTGACTTGCGTTTTCGAGCTCTCACACTTGGAGAGTTCAATTCCAACTATGTTGCGCCTTAATTTTCCTAGATTCAAAATATAAACGACAGTATTCTTTCTCTATAAACTTTCAAGGTCAGTAGATTATATCGGGATCTAAACATAAAAAATGTGTACTGATCAATAAAGTTCCGACACTTGTCACATCCGATAAACGATAAAAAATCATGTTTGGTTGTGATCGGGTTTATTTTTTCTACACATGTTGTATTCCTCCGTTTCAGTTTGGAAGTCCCGCTTTCCGTTTTAAACTGTCTCGATTTGAAAGTTTCACTTCCTTAAATAGAAAATTGTATACATTATCTTTTATACTTTATTCATTATTTCTCCTACTTTAACCAATCACATTTATAATTTATTACATTCTTTCTAACTTTATCACTTTTTTAAAAAAATTTGTGTTCCGACTACTTTCAAACCGAAACGGAGAGAATATAATATGCATTAAACGTCGTATTGTACCACACATTAAAACATGATGCACTGGGGCTTCAGTATTGATTATGGTTGAGAAGGTGAGGTGGAGTACACCACCGACAGATAGGAGTCTGGCTTATTTGTATTGTAGTTTGATTTGGAACATGAGCAGAGAGATTCGCACGGTGGGTTGTTAGTGGATAGAGTTGTCATGAATTTGACTTTGATCGATCTAACCATAGTACCATACTATGTTACTAGAATTTAGAATAAGAATCCAATTGTGTCATCTTGATTTGGATGAATGGCTCATATTATATATAACAGGATTATTATTCAACGCCGTTCTATTCATAGTTTCTGTTAGCCTATTTTAATTTTTGTGTATATATTATTATCTCATTTTTAAATGTTTGATAACGTATGAAATTTGTTTAGTTGGGTCCCTAGGAATGGAGAAGTGTCTGTATTGATAAGACTCGGGCAAATTGACGTTGTCAAAACTGTTTCTAAGTTAGAACTTTGAATACAATTGTGTATATTAACAAAATTATTTAAAGATCCTCAATTTAATGCGCATATACTCAAATTAATATGATTAGAATATGTTTTCCCCTTGCGAGCTGCTAAAGATCAAAATATGAAGAACAACATATGCATAATAGATTTGTAACAGAAACAGGTTTAAGTTGATTAGCTCGATTAACATTTCAGAATAGTATAGTTTAATCCAGTTTAGCTCGACTTAGTTATAATTTATAACTTGTTTCATTTCAGTGAACATATCCTTAGTTACATATAATTTAATCGATTTCGACTTTTTCCTATATCATCCAAATTCAAACTTTAAATTTAACTTGTAATTTTGTTTCAATCCATTTATTTCTTCAAGTTTATCAATGGGATCAACATATTGTTTGTTCTGTGTCTTATTTTGTTTCATATACTTTTACATTTTTTATTTTTTTAGATACATACTTTCACATTAATAACACTTTCTATATATTGTGTAATGGACTAATGGGCCTTTTCCTTCCGGCATGGTCTAATGCTACTGGACTGTCCATTTATCTTAAAATGGGCCTGCCCAATCTTTTCCAAACAGACTGGGCGTCTTCGTCTTCTTCCACAAGGCACATCCCTCTCTAATCTCTATAATGTCATGTTTCGATATTTTGGACTTGTACAATTTGACAATTTTGAAAGGAAGATTACCAAAGTAGGCAGTGGGCTTATTTTTTTAATTTATTTTATTAAAAATTACATTGCATTATAACTAATATTTTTACATTGTGATTAATAGTTCTACGATAATATAAATTATTATTTTATAATTTTATTGTAAAAATAATAAAAATTGAAAGTTCGCACGCGAGTATGGTGTGTTATGTTAAAAACAGTTCACCTAAGCTTAAATAGTACCTTGCTTAAAAATTACATCATAATTTTTGAAATCATATTGGCAAGGTCCAGGAAGTTATTTTTATAAAATATCTTTTAATAGAAGTCAAGAGTATAGTTTATTTGGAAGTCGATTAAAATTTTATTTCAAAGTTAAATATATATTTATTTTAGGATTGAGGAGGCGGTCAGATATGAAGAAAAATGCATGTGTCTCAAAGTAGAAAGCACCAATTGACAAGAACATCACAATAATGTTTGTGGGAAGAGGAGATGCACCTCTGTATGGAGGGTTTTTGTGGTGGGCTATGCACAAGACTAAAATGAATCAACCTCAGCACATTCGACCACAAGAGGCAGTGTCACATGGTCATTCAATTTCTGTTAATATTTAAATTCATTTTAATGGAAATTTAAATATGACAAAATTATATCATTCTGTATTTCATCCATGACCAACATCGAGATCTTCATTTTTGTTTTGTTTAATGGAAAGACAAAGAAGAAGAAACATTATCAGAGGTTCTCTTGTCTCTTTTATATATTTACAGGTTCAATATAAATCGAACAAGTTGATTAAATTATATATTTAAATCTCTTAAGACACTGATCTACCTAACTTATTTAGAGTATATTAATTATAAATAAAATCACTGATACTTTTAATCAAATATGTATATGCCATTTAATAATATAGTTGGCTGTCTTTATTTAACAACTTTGTGAAGTTATTATAACGTCTATTTCAAATAATACCAGTTAAACTCAAAAGCCTTTTAAGCCATTTTAACGACTAGGGCATGTGATCATGTCACATATATTTCACATCAACAATAATACTATATGTTAGTCATATCCTAAAAGAACAAAAACAATAATAGTTGTTCAATTAGACGTTAAGTATAAACTTATCGATGCAATATCATATTTATATTATTACAATGTTGATAAAGTTTAAGTGATTATTTGAGTTTTGTAACAACACAATTGTTACAACTTTAAGTTGTTATAGACACAATAAGTTCAATTTTAAAACAAAGAACTGAAAATTTTATATCCAAATGAAGCATAATATAAAATAGATTATATGGATTGACCACCATCTATAAGAAGATTACTTTTCTTTTTCTTAGTTCCCTTGTCAAGTGAGCTGGATGTTCTCCTCTATCCCCACAATGATCGTGGTGGTCCGATCAATAACTATATATGGTCATCATCTTATCGCCAATAACCCATCAATAAGCTTTGTCAACAACATACATACTTCACTTTAGACCTTCCTCACATCACGACTTGTTTGATTACACCAGACTACCATGTCAATCAAGTCTATGTGTTTTAATTTGTTCACTTTTATATGACAAAACATGTTTATAAGCAAATTTACTCACACACATCCATTCAAATAAGTAGATCGTTCATATCTCAATTTCACATGCCTCACTAGTCCATTAATCACCCAGTGATTAACTTATCAACTCAATTTTCACAAAGTACTTAATCACACTGATATATCTCTTCTCAAAAACACTAATTGTACATATTAAAACATGTTCTCAATATGTACATTCATAACTTCTCATAAGTTTTGGCATATGAAATCCCTAATTAAAAAGAATAACAACCAGACATTTGGTCAGATGATCATCTTGTTCTATATTTATACGGTCGACACAGTTCGTTTACTAAACAAACACATATCGTCCATTTTCATCAAATAACAAAAGACAGTTATATAGTGTTGTGCAACAAACCGGATATCCTCTCTAAGTCTCAATGGTGTAATATAATCTACTTTGACTCCGCTAAAAAACCATCAACTTTTTTTTTTTTTAGTTGCTCCGAAAATACCTGATACCGATAATAAATTGTATCAATTTATGTACATACAATTCTTTGGGGGTGTTGCATACCTGCCATTTAGCACTACTAGTTAAATGGGCCAGGTGTTACGTTTGCCCTAATTTAATTTTTGTGCTATGAAGCTATCGAGCTATTGAACTCCATCAGTAAAGACAAGCCCTGACATAGTAGTCGGAGTTAGATCTATTTTTCTATTAATTTATGATTATTTTTATAATATACTATTCATTCTATATTTTGCCTAACATTGACTACGTTGACTTTTAATAATTATTTTGTAATTTATATATATATCTGAGGGGTGTCTACCTAATTTCCCGAATGATAATTCTAGGAAGCATACATACATGATTATATTTCCTCCCTACCTGTATAAATCTTGTGAACATATATACCTGCACAGAATTTGAAGTAGATTTCTATAGTGCACCGTATATATACCAATTACCAAACCAATAGAAAGCAACATTCCCACTCAATAGTTGATGCTTCATCCCAACAACTTGTGCTTTCATGAGGATCTCATTCAACGAACTTACAAGCATTTGCCCAACTTTATATCCTCTTCCCAATCCCTCCATACACAAATCATTACTGTACTATACTTTCCACAAACTCCTTCCTAACTTTGCAAGTACCAAAACTCATCATCATATAAACACACTTACCCTTCCATTCTAAGCCTCACAACATTAAACCAACACACATCTTCTCCAAAAATGCCAACATTTTCTAGCAGCCTATTCAGCCACAACCCAAAGACGAAGTCCCTTAAATCCCGAATACGCAACGGGGGCCTTTTCCGCATGTTCAAGCTTCTTCCAATGCTCACCACAGGCGGAAGGATCGTAGCATTACTTAGCGGTCACCACCGGAAGCCTCTTTTAACTGATAGTGCCAACATAGTCACACTATTCGGATACCGTAAAGGCAGGCTCACTTTATCCATCCAAGAAGACCCCCACAGAATGCCGGTTTTCATCCTAGAACTTCCAATCCAGACAACTGCTTTTCATAAGGAAATGGAGTCGGATGTGTTGAGGATCATGCTTGAAAGTGAGACGAAGACTTCGAAAAAGAAGGTGTTGGAAGAGTTCGTGTGGGGAGTGTATTGTAATGGGAGGAAAGTTGGGTACTCAATCAGGAGAAAGAACATGACTGATGATGAAGTGAACGTGATGAAGCTTCTGAAAGGCGTTTCGATGGGAGCAGGCGTGCTGCCAAGCCTAGAGGAGAAGCAAACGGGGGAGGCCTATGGAGAAATGGCCTATGTCAGGGCAAGGTTCGACAGAGTTGTGGGATCGAAGGATTCGGAGTCATTTTATATGATCAATCCTGATGGAGCTTCAGGACAGGAACTTAGTATCTTCATTGTAAGATTACAATAGAAACTCAACTTCTTAAGGTATAGTATATGCAATGTATTTTGGCCATGGAATTAACTTTCACATTTGTTATATAAGTTGTAAGTTATAACTAGATCAAGGCATGAAGCTATCTGAAAATAGAAACGTCCTAGTTATTGAGCTAAATCGGTTTGAAATTGTATTTTTTTTTTTCTTTTTCCTGAAAGAATAGAAAGATCAGGATTTACTAGTTATGCTACATAGATCCGGTGATATTTGACAGGAAACTTTGTAGTTTATTACTCATCATTTTTTGCTAGTGTTTTTTGGTTTTGGTTTTGTATTTTTGTGATGTAGTATAGTTCAAAATGGTGTGGTCTACTTCACATTTTAAGGATCAGCTTTTCATTCATTCATCAAAAGTGGAATAATAAAGCGACAACCCACGGAAACCCATGTGGAGACTGGAGAGTGTGGTCATTTTGTTTTCTGCAATCACGTTATCTCCTTACAAATTCAAATTAATAAAGATTTATTAAGATTTAAGGTCATGGACAATCCAAAGTCACATAGATAACCCTGTGAGTTATCTTAAATTTGGATAATACATTATAATTAAACGACCTAATTAAGATGAAAATTTGAGTTTATTGTACAAACACACGAGATAAAACGAATTGAGTCAGATATCTAAACAATTAAGGAACATGTAATATATCGCCCAACTGTTTCTGAAGATCTATATAAATGAAACTATATCTTACTCCGAAAATTACATCTTATAAATTAATCACACATTCCCCCAAGTTTTAATCATGTGTTGGTAGCCAAACACCTTAACTTGATCATATTTGGCTATGTGAATGTGCTAATGTCACTATTAAAATGGATCATCATTTTCTTAAACTTAAAATTTCTTATAATTAAAAAATAAATTATAGACAACCTATATATATAGTTAACACGATAATCTCACGATCAATATTATCAATTGAAACTTCTATAATACCTTATTAAATTGTGTCATCAATCAATATATGCCGATGCATCAGGACAACATGTGTGTTGGAATAAAAGTAGAATACTTTTCTCCCCAAATACACCACGCATGTCATATAACATCAGAGGTCACAGATCTCTTGGGAGTTATACCAAATAAGAGAACGGACAAATACCTTGGACCCATTTATAAAGAGTAGGAAAAAAAGAGACCTTTTTGGCCAAATCATTCATAGAACTATGAATAGTACTAATACTTGGTACACAAAATTTCTTTCTTTATGCATGAAGGCTAACTCTGATACAGACGGTCACCAATGCTATTCCTTCTTATTGTATATCTATAGCAAAGGTTCCCGCAACTTGCCTGGACAATATTGAAGAAATAAATCGGCATTTCCTATGAAAGTTTGCCAAGAATGGAAAAAAGAAAGGAAGGATAAAATGGTCTCAAATCTGTCTTCCAAAACGTCTGGGAGGATTTGGAATTTGGAATCTACATACTCTAAACCAAGTTTATATTTTAAAACATTGTTGGAATCTGTTAACAAAACCTGATCCTCTATTGGCGAAGGTTTATAAGGGTAAGTACTTTCCTAATTCCAACTTCCTAGAAGCTACTTCCAGACCAAGTCACAATTGGTTCTGGAAAAATATCTTAAGAAGCAAACATTTTTTCCAGCAAGGCCTAGGAAAACAAATTAGCTCAGGAACAGACACTCTATTCTGGTAGGAAAAATGGTCACCCGATAAAGTCTTAAGAGACTATGTCACACAACCTCAGAACTCACACCTGAGGGTTGTTGATCTCATTCAAGATAACAATTGGGATATAACAACTTTGAAAACACTTCTTCCACAATAACTTGTTATGGAGATAATTTCTATCCCCATACCTAGCTATGACACCACAACCAGACAAATATATTTGGCTACCTTCTCAAAAAGGCATTTTTTCGGTAAAGTCGTCTTATCACCTTCTCATCAACCAAGAAATGCCACAACAAGTAAACTGGCCTTGGAAATCCATTTGGACCCTCAAAACTCTCCCTAAGATAAGTTTTTTTTACTTGGATTACATTATACGACAGGCTACCAACACCAGCAAAATTGTTTGATATATGAGTCATACAATCACCCTTTTGTTCACTATGTCAAACTGCACCAGAAACCGTAACACCACCCTTTCTTTGATTGTCCCACTTTATCCTCAAGTAAGAATATAATCTACCAAGATCTACCGGAAAAAAATTGATAACTTCTCTCAGATTCTAACCTCCATGGCCCACAACTCGCCTAAACAACTTTTAATCTTGAATTTTTGTTAGCTATGCTGCCAAACCATAAATCACAAAATCTTCATAAATCAAGATTTCAACTTCTTTACCTTTCACAAAACTCTTACGTACTGGCCTAATAAAGGACACTGTCATCTCTAACCCTTTATACCTCAACCTAAACCCATTAGAACCATCACTTTTAAATGGGCAGCTCCACTCTCAGGATATGTCACTATGAACATAGATGGGTCAGTTTTACCTTTGATGGGGTCAGCAGGTACAAGAAGTATTCTTCGAAATCACCAAGGAAACTTTCTCAGGCAACGACCACCTTCATCGAACGGACTAATCACATTATGGCAGATTTACAACTCTAAAAATGAGACTCTTATCGTGTATCCCCCTTGGGCATACATAGATTATAATACAAACTGACTCGCATATGCTTCAACACTCTTAACAAGAAGGAATCAACGACACCGTAACTGTAAACCCTTCTCGAAGATATCTTTCGGCTTATGGATATCATAGGAGAAGTCCATGTTCATTTTGTGTATCGAGAAATGAATCAACCTGCTGACCATCTCGTGCCAGTTGACGAACCTTTGGAAATAACTTTGTGAATCGTGCTAGATACCATTTTGTCTGGGACATTTGTCCTTCTTAACTAGTAGCTATTTTAAATTTAAAAAATTATAATCTTACGCATATTGTACCTTTTGATAATTAATAAATATATGACTATTCAAATCATTTGTTATTTTCTTAAAGATAATGTTATACAATGAATTGTAGTTTACATTATGATCTCCACAATTATAATAACCAAATTATTCAAGTTGCCCTAATGGATAGGCATGGTATATTAAGGCCACATCACACAAATAATCTGCAGTATTTTCAAATGAGAGTTGCAAACTCGTTCAAGGTAGTATCATTTGCAATAAATGTGATAGATAGACATGATAAATAAAGTTAAAATATGATAAATGTACATAAAAAATTAAAGAAAAATACGCGTTGAACACCGCCTAAAGAAACACATGTGACTTAATGGAAAAGAAACACATCATTAATCCACCAAACGATTCTCAATCTCTTCATCTCTTTCCGTTTCAAAAGAAAACTCTCCTCATCTCTTGTTCTTCTAGATCGTCACATTCATGTACAGGCCATAGCCCATTCCACAACAGGAAATAACAAAAAGCTAGTGGAAATAAAAAAACTGGAATCTTATTTACCCATATCATTAATCAATTAATAATTAATTTATTTATTTATTTTAATTGCGTATAGGAGAAAGACGAAAGTACAAAAGAATATGCGAATTAATGGGGAAAATGGTACCTTGCAGACATTCTCAGACATATGCTGCTGAGTAGTTTCTTCTTCTCCCATTTCCCCTCTCTTATATATACACCCACACGCTTTTTCAACCAGAACGCATATCTATCTGCACTGTCCGAATTAGATATCTCTGTCTCTCTCTCTCTCTCTCGCGTTGAATCTGGTACTTTTTCTCGTTTTTATTCTCTATGGATTAAATTCGAATTTGTAATGTGATTTGGATGTAAAAGGATTTTAGATTCTGTAATTCTGTTGCATGATGTTATCACAAGATTCGTTTGTTTGAATTTGAGAACTTTAAACTTCTGTTTGTTCAAACCCTAACTTGTGTTGTTTTGATTGTGGATTCAATTGCAATGTGTGAGGTTTTTGATCGTTTGCTTCGAATTGTCTGATTTAGTTGATGTTATGTAATATTGATCTTACTTTGGTTCAATCGTGAGGTTATATAGTATTGTTCTCTTTCTGTTTTTCCGTTTTCTTTTGCTTTCCTTTTTATTTTATTCCCTTGCTGTTTTTGGTACTACTGCTATTTAAGCCTTTTGGTTCTTTCTGTTGTTTTAGGAAGTTCTGTTAACTTGCTAATAATTAGGCTGCGAAATGCAAATGTTACGACGCAGTAGTTATTTTAACTTTTCCGTCTTGGAAGTTAATGGCTTGTTTGTCACACCGCTCTAGTGGCCAACCCCCACTCAAATCGATTTTTTTATACATAAAACATTCTATTTCAATTGATACAAGGGCATTCAAATTCTATCCCAATCAGTCCCTAAATTTGTGCGGAACGTTCAGCTATGTTGCGATTACAGTAGCTGCATTTTGTGTTCGAAGTTCAGCTGGCTATAGTATAAGCATTATGAATTTATGATGATGGTGGCTGTATTTCTGTTTGAGATGCAGGATTCAAGTGCTGGAGTGTTTTCTTGCTGCCTAGAAGCGATTCTGTTCATCATTTCTGACGTATGACCAGTGTTGCCAATATTGTAAGATCTGATAATGGGGTCTGACAAGCACGCAGCTGGTTTACTGGACACGTTAAACATGGAGACAGTTAGGACTATATTCACTCATACGTACCCGTATCCGCACGAGCATTCACGGCATGCAGTCATTGCTGTTTTTGTGGGTTGCTTATTTTTCATTTCGTCAGATAATATGCATACGCTTATTCAAAAGTTAGACAGCAACATTAAATGGTGGTCTATGTACGCTTGCTTACTTGGATTCTTCTATTTCTTTTCTTCTCCGTTTATTGGGAAGACAATCAAACCAAGTTATTCTAACTTCAGCCGTTGGTAAGATGTTCTTCCTCTCCGTGTGTTATTTGTCAGTACATTGCAAAGAAAACATTATTGAACTGGTCTCAGACTTAAATGGCTTTTTCTCTGTCTCAGGTATATAGCCTGGATATTGGTGGCTGCATTATATCATCTACCTAGTTTCCAATCAATGGGAGTTGACATGAGGATGAATCTATCACTGTTTTTGACGATCTACATATCTTCCATTCTGTTTCTTCTTGTTTTCCATGTTATATTCATTGGCCTTTGGTATATTGGACTTGTTGCTCGTGTGGCTGGGAGGAGACCTGCTATGCTGACCATTCTTCAAAATTGTGCTGTAAGCTCCAAATCTATGTCCACATTAAAAACAAATGATCTCAATCCTTATGTCCTTGCATTATTCTTCTGTAGGTTATAAGCATAGCATGTTGTGTATTTTATAGCCACTGTGGAAATCTTGCTATCACGAGAGAGAAGACATTTGATAGAAGATATTCGGGTTGGTTTACTTTTTGGAACAAGGAAGAACGGAATTCGTGGCTCGCAAAATTTGTTCGCATGAATGAGTTTAAGGAACAAGTTTGCAAATCCTGGTTTGCTCCTGTTGGTTCAGCCCGTGATTATCCATTCTTGTCCAAATGGGTCATTTATGGTGAGGTATGATTGCCGGCTGTTTTCAATGCTTCCTTTCATCATTGTCAGTGATCTTATACTGTTTCGGTATGTGTGCGCTTCTTGTTTGCAGTTGACTTGTAGTGGTGGTTCTTGTGGAGAATCTCCTGATGAGATATCTCCTATATATTCTTTGTGGGCTACTTTCATTGGCCTGTACATTGCCAATTATGTTGTTGAAAGATCAACGGGGTGAGTTTATTGGACTTGCTTTTTTGCATTTAGTGCGTCGTACTGGATTACCTGCTAGATAACATGGAAGACAACATATATGTATATTCTATGCGTCTCTTGCTGAAGAGGGCTGGAGTCTAGTTCAGTGCTCGATCTGCTAGCTATTAGATTATATCTTCAAATCTTTATTGTTTTATACTTCCCTTACTAAGTAATATCTATTCCGAGTTTTCATAATTTTACACTATCCGTATTACTAAGTAATATCATGAGTTTATGTAGCTCCGAACATATAGAAGTAGTATTTTGTCAAATGTTGTCCTCTTTTTTGTACATCTTTACTTCTCATGGTAGTCTTATTAAATTGTACTATGCCTTAGATATTAACAATTGATAAACAACAGATGGGCACTCACACATCCTGTCTCACAAAAAGAATTTGAGAAGTTCAAGAAAAAGCAAATGAAGCCTGACTTTCTGGATATGGTTCCGTGGTACTCGGGGTATGTATCTGCATCTCCCCCCCTTCTCTCATTCATGCTTATTCCATGCAGCATTTTTCAGACGAAGATCTTGATTCTTGACTATTGCTTTTCTTCTGATATGATGTAGGACCTCGGCTGATTTATTCAAGACAGTTTTTGACCTGTTGGTATCAGTCACTGTGTTTGTTGGGCGTTTTGACATGCGCATGATGCAGGTATCCACAATATCTTAAATACTCATATATATTTAAATACGTGATGGAGTAAGTTTTCCCACATTGGAAAACTTGGATGTGGCTTCTTGAATGCCGTTAACTCTTGTCTCGTGTCTTTTTAAAGTTCTCGTGATAAATTGGATTATGCCATACATATTTTGCACTCTTGCCTCGATCTTTTATTGTGGAACACAAATATATATCTCTTGTTCTGGAACCTACCGGTGGGCTGTCAGCAGTTTAGCTTGTTTTCCTAGCCATTCTGATGTGTATATATTTTGGTTGTATTCTTGGACTATAGGCGGCAATGAGTAAAGTTGAAGATTCAGCTAAGCAGGATGATCTTTTGTATGACCAATTTAGTGCACGAGATGAATTGTGGTTTGACTTTATGGCTGATACTGGTGACGGTGGAAATTCTTCATATTCAGTTGCCAAACTTCTCGCCCAACCTTCAATCATGGTTGAAAATAATAATTCTCTAATTGAACTGCCGCGCAGCAACCTTCTTCTTATTGGCGGTGATCTTGCGTAAGCTCTACATCTTCTTCTCTGGTGTTAGTACCTCCGTTTAGTCTCAGTCACTTATCTACACTCAGACACCTGAAGTAACATAAGTCATAAATACCAGAAGCATTGCCCATTCCATGATAATTTGGCTATTTAGTAAACCATATCGGTTGATCTATCAGAAATAACTAGGGCATACACCAGAGTAGTAAAAGTTCTATTTTTAAACTCATCAGCATGCTATATTTGGAACAGACTGTTATTGCCATGAATGCCCCGTGTCATATTAATTGAGCTTCTAGATATCAATTCCTATATCGAGGGCCTTATATTGAATATGATTTTATACAGGTATCCTAATCCATCTGCATTTACATATGAGAGTCGTCTTTTTCGACCCTTCGAATATGCCCTTCAGCCTCCGGACTGTTACAAGGAGGAGCATATAGCTGTAAATAAACCGGAACTGCCTGGCGGGGTGTCAACACTTCGGAAGTATGAAGGTCCTCAGTGTTTCGTCATACCTGGCAATCATGGTTAGTTTTCTGTACTTATTTTGGGTTTTTGTTATTCTTTTTTCTAATCAGGGAGTTCGTTTCTGATACCTTGGCTGCTCTAGTTTCGGTTAATCACTGTTTAAAACTTCCGTTTTTGAATGCCAATTAATCTTTTTTTGGTCTTTCTGGTAGTACGTATTTTCATGGGTTGTAACATCTTTGCTGATCAACAGATTGGTTTGATGGGCTTCAAACCTTTATGCGCTACATTTGTCACAAAAGCTGGTTGGGTGGATGGTTGATGCCCCAAAAGAAAAGCTATTTTGCCCTCCAGCTACCAAAAGGATGGTGGATATTTGGTCTTGACCTTGCTTTGCATTGTGATATTGATGTCTACCAATTCAAATTCTTTTCTGAGCTTATTAAAGAAAAGGTACCTTGCTTATGAGTTACGTTTTGGAGGAATTGAGTGATCTTGGTTTCTTGTCTTGCTATATCCTTGGCAAGTCTTGTGTATATGGAATATTCATGCTGATTTATGCCTTTTCCCTGCACAACATGTTTATGCATATTAATGCCTTAGTGTGTTGATCACTTGATCCCGCACGATGTGCTATCCGGGTGCGGTTTGGCACCTGGGCATGATTGACATGCCTATCCTGGGAGACATAGCATCCCGGGCACAATTACGGCTGGGGATCTCGGGAATCCCGGGCGGGATATTTTAATGTTCGGCACCAGTTTGGATGTTGTAAGTTGGGCCAGTTATAGCCTTGTTGGTGCTTCCAAGGTTCTGGATCTGTAACTATGGAAATTCTTTGATTATGTACAGTTAAATGTGGTATCAACTAATAAGCATGGGTGGTTGGAGATATGTTAAATTTACATGCATGCAAGTCTAGATTGAAGGTGTTTAACGACATGCAAGTAATTATTTTCTTGATATCTCATTTGCTAGGATAAAATCAACGCGCTTTATGTCTCTGTCAATGGTTCTTACTTACTTGCACTCTGCTCTCCGTGTTGCCTTCATTTTCTTTTTTCTGGGTTAGTGTTTTTCAAGGTGATCAATTTTATTTGGACAATGCAGGTAGGCGATTATGATTCCGTGATCATCATGACCCATGAACCCAATTGGCTTCTTGATTGGTACTGGAATGATGTTTCAGGGAAGAATGTATCACATCTGATACGTGACCATCTAAAAGGAAGGTGCAAGCTCCGACTAGCTGGAGATTTACATCATTACATGCGTCATTCATATACTCCATCAGAGAAGCCTGCTCTGGTGCAGCACTTGCTTGTTAATGGTTGTGGTGGGGCATTTTTACATCCCACTCACGTCTTCAGTAATTTTGATAATTTATATGGGGCCTCCTATGAGTGCAAGGCATCTTATCCGTCTTTTGAAGACTCAAGCAGGGTATATAAACTGTTACATAATGCTATAGCGGTAAAATTGCATTAAAGCCCCAATGTTTTCCATTTCAGTGGTTTTTCCGTGGGATTTGATTTGCAACTACCTGCCCTAAAAATTCACTTTATGTGTGATTTCCCCCTGATGTTCAAAATGGAGTAACTAACCACCTGACATGTCACTTATTGTGGGATTGTCTGTATCAGACCTCTCTCTGTTCCACCAGAAGAATACCACTGCAAGTCTTCCTCATCAGGGGCTAATTGCATATTCTCTGAAAATTAAGATGTTAGTCATAATTTTGTTAAATGTTTGTGGGAAACTCGCTGAAGAGGCGAAGTTGAGGTGTTCAATAATTTTTTTTCGATACTAGCGCTCAGATTATCCTCTGGTGTCATATTTTATCCTAATAGTCTATGGACAATTTTATGCAGATTGCTTTAGGTAATATATTGAAATTTCGGAAGAAAAATTGGCAGTTTGATTTCATTGGTGGCATTATTTATTTCCTCTTGACCTTTTCCATGTTTCCACAGGTAAAAGTTTTCTTATATTACCATGTACTCCCTTTCCATACATGTTGAAAGATGACTAATTGGTTCACTCTCAATCTAGTGTAAGCTAGGTCATATCTTACAGGATAATACATTTTCTGGTCACTTGAAGAGCTTCTTTAGCACAGCATGGGATGCTTTCATCTATATGCTCGGACAATCTTATGTGTCCTCAGCTGCTGCTTTCTTGCTGTTAGTTACTGCTGTAACTTTTGTGCCCTCAAAATTGTCTCGGAAGAGGAGAGTATTTATTGGTGTCCTCCATGTGTCTGCACACCTGGCTGCCGCATTGATTCTAATGCTGCTAATGGAGTTGGGTATAGAGACTTGCATCAGACATAAACTATTGGCAACCTCAGGTTGAGACTTAGTTATAATATGGCATTCAGATTAAGTATGCATATTATTAGGCTGTGTTATTTCCTATACTCTCTCTATTGATGCTTTGCCGTTGACATCTGTTGATTTAATAAATTGAACTCTCTTCTCAGGTTATCATACTTTATATGAGTGGTATCGGTCAGTCGAGAGTGAGCATTTTCCTGATCCAACAGGCCTTCGGGCTCGTATCGAGCAATGGACATTTGGCCTTTATCCTGCATGCATTAAATATCTGATGTCCGCTTTTGATGTTCCTGAGGTACTGGTGATCTTCCAATATACTTGCTCTATCCCCCCAAATATACCCTGTTTTACATTGGATTACTTGCTTTTGCCTCTGAGTAAACCTTATACATAACTGGGGTATATGTAAGATTTTTTACTTTAATGGGGAATACTATAATGGGAACTTGGGAAGTATGCCTTTCCCATCGTTTTCTCCCTTCTCAGCTTTGATGAATACTATGTTTCAGGTCATGGCTGTCACGAGGAACAATATATGCAAGAATGGAATGGAAGCCCTTTCCCGTGGAGGAGCTGTAATATATTATGCTTCTGTTTTTCTTTATTTCTGGGTTTTCTCAACTCCTATTGTATCATTGGTTTTCGGAAGCTACCTTTATATATGCATCAACTGGCTTCATCTACACTTTGACGAAGCTTTCTCATCACTCCGGATAGCCAACTACAAGTCATTCACACGCCTCCACATAACCCCCAAGGGTGATCTTGAAATTTTCACCCTGGCAGTAGATAAGGTAAATATTAAGTAATGCTAAATTATGATCCTTAAACTACTGACCTTGAGTGTTTAATTTTTATTTTTGTATTGACATTCATAAGACTTGTTTCTATTTACCTTCTGTATGTGCAGGTACCCAAGGAGTGGAAGGTGGATCCGAGGTGGGAGGGTGAGTCGAAACAGCCACCAAATCCTTTCTATGAAAGAAAATTTCCGAGCAAGTGGCGTTCGATTTCTTCTAAACAAGATCCAGTGAACACGGTTAGGGTTGTGGACCACTTTGTGATTGAACATACTGTAAAACCTATTTCTGAATCGGCTAATGGATCAGTAACTCATTGATCAATGCCTGCCTTTCTTGATATTAGTGTATAAGTTAGTGCAAGGCTGTATCAGTATGCTAGCTATGAGAAGCAGACTATTAGGGAAGGAAAATTTAGGATAGAGTTGGGTAGGAAATTTGTAAAAAAGTATATACATGTAAAACGTCTAATTATATGAAATTGATGAAGTTTTGTTGGAAGGAAGTACTATTTTAATTGCATTTGGCTTATGTCCATGTACTCAATCCGTTTCATTAATTTCCGCTCCTTTACTTTGTGAAGTTCTTTTCTAAACATTTAGAAACCGTGCAAAAATCAAAGTGGAATTGAAGGGTAAGATTGTTGCAAAAAACTTAAATTGTATTCTCTATTTGTGATCGTTGGTTCCTCATTTACAAATTGCAATGTTAGAAAAGTTGTCGGACAATACGACACATTAAAGTATTATGAGTGTCAACGTAGCAAAGAATCAAAGACATATTAACACCGGTATGTATCAAAAGCATATCAAGCAAAGATCTGTGCCGGATGAAGACTTTTAAGATGATTGAAAAATGAGGCTATATACAAACTACCATGGGCTTAAGATTATAGCTTCTTGTATGAATTGATGTATTGTTCTTGTGGAGTTCCCTTGAGTATGGTCTGGACATCATCCCAATTTTCAATCTGTTCTGACAGCTGACCACTATGGATCTTAATCTGAAGGCTTGTAAGATTTCTGTGTGGCAACTTTAGAAAATCTTGTATTTCTACTAGTTTCTGCAACAGATTGAACATTATCAGAATTTCTCACAGATGACAAAGAATTGGTTAGATTGAAGAAGGGAAATAATTTTCTTACTGTTTGATTTGCAACTACGTCTTCGTAGTAGAGAAGAATGTGTCTTGTGCTTTTGAAATATTCCAATGCTCGTTGAACCATTCGCTCTGCTGATCTCAAGTTTGATATAAGTATTGTTGTATTTACTGTAGGCTTGTACCTTGCAAGTACTTTTGCCTGCGTATACATATTCATAGGAAATGAAAACTGCAATTGTTCTCTACGTACTAGCCATCAGTGTGGTGCCCGGTAATTTTGTGAAGAACTGCCTTAGGATTGTAATGTTGTGAGAGGAGAAAGGATAATACCTCGTGTGGTGAATGAACGTGTGATTTGTGCGTCCCGTTCAAGAGTTTGGCTTCTTTGTCATATTTGTTAGCAAGCAGGGAAACGATCCTCCGAAGATGGTTTCTTCTAAAGAGAAATATTAACGACACTCCTCGTCTTTGGAAGTAGTCCGCGATATCTTCGTGATACTTCATCAAACCCTGCAAACAGTGCTTAAGAATTACCAAACTTGCGAATACAATTTACTCGTAGACCAGGTGGTTCTTACCTGATTCAACATCCATTTGAAACCAACAGCAGCTGTACACTCGTTCTTGGATGAACTGCTAAACCAATCAAGATTGTAAACTTTATCCAGCGTGTCAAGAATCACCGAAGCATTACTCCTCCTGCCAGACCCTCCAATAATCTCCCCATTCGAGCTCAAGTTTGTATGACTGTTTAGCAACGTCTCGAACCATCCACTCCCTGATCTTTGCATCGATACAATCACAAAGAACCGGACAGGATTACAAGCACATTCCTGCCTGAATCGAAAATGAAGTCATCTTATTTCATCTATATGATCTATGGCACGTAAATATAATATAGAACACTAAGAAAGTTCTTAATGAAAGAACATACCTGCCAAATGTTACAGGATTGGGGAAATGAACATAAGGAAGGTCCTGTTTATCTATCTGAACATGTCTACATGACTTTGCGCGCCGATCAATCACTTGGATTTTCAAAGGATTGATCTCTCTGTATCTCCCTGTCTGCTTTATGCAGATTGAGAAGATGTATAATCCACATAGCGCGACGAAAGCGACAACCACAGATCTCTGTATCAATGGAGACCTTTTAGGTGCTTTCACTTCCTATACACAAGAAAATTATAAACCCTGAAACAAGTAAGCTTGAAGATGAAATTCTGAACTTTTTTTGTTCACAAGGACACTAGTGAAAGAAGATCACATCACCTGCTGTGGTTTCCTTTTGAGATACTCCATGAAAATGGAGAAAAAGGAAGCAAGAAGAAGAAGAAAAAGAAAAAGGGAAAAATCAGAGCATTTTCATTTGATGAGTTCTATTTATGTAGACTTAGAAAAATAAGGAGAAAGAAAGGGTCTTGTTTGAATATAAACCAAGTCAGAACATGGTGATGATGAAGCATCCATGCATCATCGTCAAAGAAAACACTTAAAAGTCAATTCATACAAGAAAGAAAAATTGCCTTTGTCTTAAAGAAAATTGGCCCATTCAAATGGAACTTTAATTATGACATGATGTTAAGTTTTTAAAATATAATAATAATAAAAATAAGAAAATTTCGGTTCACTAAGTAAGCTACATTCCATATTTATCGCGCTATTTTTGAATGATTTTTGGCTATGTATATAATGGAAAACTAGCTACCCTTTTTATAAAATATGACCATATATGCATGTGATTGATGAAGGGGTGAAAGGTATAAAAAGTGGTGCAAAATAGTATGAGAAAAGATAAGAAAACAACTTGCATTCATTACTTGTAGACAAAACATGCAGAGCATCTTATAAAAAATAATAAAAATAGGAGGGAATAATGTTTATGAGAAATGAATTAACACTAGTCTTTAACTATGACGAGTAAAATATTGGTTTAACCAAAGTCAGTGGTGAGAACGTAGATAGATTCTTAAACAAATTTGTAGCTATTTATTGCCGCATGTTAACATGTGATGTTGGCTAGCTTAATGTGACATTTTAACAAATGGATAGTTTTGACGGTGGATAATTCTATTGAAAAAGTAAAAATTCAATCGATGTGTTGTCGAGATTAGATTAGCAAAAGCGTGTGGGACATTTGATTAAAAGGGTTAACATCTGTCATATTTCAGGAATGATTTATTATATCAAATATTGATCGACCTCTCTTCTTTGTTGATTGTTACAGTGTAGTGTATGTGGAACTAAATTCTTCGATTCGGCTACAAAACTATCAGTTGTCAGACGTAGCAGTACATACGTTATTGTCGGCTATCAGCGAGTGATCGTCTCTTCCAAGAAGCACGAAGCATGAAATTTTCTGGTGTTTTCGTTTCACTTACAACTGGAGTTTGGAAACAAAATCTTGAAATATCACCGATATAGTTCCTCTAGTGTTTACGATTCCTTTACTGAATCTTGGATTCTCGACTGAATTAGTTATTGCAAAACAACACCATTTTGTATAGTTCACTTTCCTAATCTTGTTTTTATTGCAACGTCAATTATGTATGCGAAAGCGATACAAATCAATCTAAACTAATCAAATATGAGACAGATGAAATAGTAAAAACAAATTACGGGCCACTGCACATTGTAGTTAACAAATTCATGACATTGATATATCTACTTTCTAGATAAAAATCAATCAGACCTGGTTTTGCCTAGAAAGAATGCACAGGGTTGGGTCTAGGTAATAGTTATCCTCTAAACAGCGGAGTAAGTGTAACCTTTGTTACCCTAACTTGTAGCTGATTTGTGTTGCACTTGCAATTTCCTCGGCTTTCTGTTCTTGCATAAGAAATCAGGAACAAAATAGTTTGGGCAAGTATCCGTAAGAATGCATCATCAGTATCGTTATTGAACATGTGAATGTTCAACTCCACATTCCATTAGAGGCGGGAAGTTGCTTGGTTGGCACCTGAATAAACCTTCTCCTGCTTACATAAAATTTGAAGCATCAATAAATAGACCATTATATATGATTGCCTTGTAACTTAACAATCGTGAAGTTGATTAAAGAAATTATGCACATTATAATGTCAACGAGAAATGTAGACATGCACTTATTGGATAACATGTTTAATCATAGTACGCTTATAAGTTGTAATGGGAAAAGCTTGCCAAAAAGAAAGAACCACCTAAGGCTAAATGTTAATAGAAGGTTGGTGACTTGCCATCTGAAACCCAGAGTAGATCTGGGAAGTGGTATTTGGATTATGATCCGATGATTATAAGCCGCACTATTTGCCCCAGAAAACGGAATGCTTTGGTTGCCTCTCTTAAACATTTGTTCTTCTCGTCTCTAGACCAATGCTGCCATTAAAAAGAACAGGAGGATATTACCGGGAAAAAAAAGGAATCGTGCACAATTCACATTTTCAATTCTCAAGAAACCTAAAAAGATAGTCCAACAGAAAGTAATATTAACAGATTTACCTCAGAGAGTGCATTAAGATTCTCACGAACACTCTTCAGTTTATCTTCAGCATCTCCATCCCATGTGTAGAACTCCATCTCCCTTCCCTCTAAGATCCTTTCAGAGACCTAACAACAGCAATGGAATAAAAAATACAGTATAGAAGAGCAACTGATAACTATACATGTTCACACATGTGAAGATATGCAAAATGGATCCTGGAGAGTGCTAAGCTTGGATTATGTGCTATTGGTCACAACTCACAAACTTCAGGTGGTCAATTTCACAGTATCCTTGACAATTTCTCGGTGCAACAGAAAGATATACATGAAGTAAGCAAGGATCTGATTCCCATGACTATGATTCTTATCATACCAAAAAGGGATGCCGTATATTTGTATTTTTTTTAGTGATGGCGTATAGATACTTAAGACAATCATAATATAACTCGACTTTAATACGTGAAGCAACACTGGTAATCACCAATACACGGAATCCTCATCCACCTGACATGAGATATGATGTTTAACTGAAATGTCTTAATAAGTAAACTACTAGCCACTCACTGGAATACACAAGATAGGTGGCGAACTGGAGGAGAGGGATTGTACCCCAAGCTGAAGAACTTGAACTATCAGAAACCAATTGAATTATGTAATATTGAGAATCTGAGATACAACAAACCTCTTGCTCAAACTTGCAATTAACCTGCCTAAGAGTGACATCAGTAATATTTGTCAGGAACTGTTGATGTCTAAGACTATTTCTTGGTTGAGTTCCTTGTATTTTCTTAAGCAACAACCAATGCATTTCATAGTTGAAGTTACTGTACCCCCACGGGTTATCTTGTTTTAATTGCCCACACAAATATGCAGAATGCCTATCTTAATATAAACTCAATTATTTTATTTTTTGCAGTTAGCAAGTATACCACTAACTATGTTGACCTTATGTTTGATTTCTGTCCCGCTCTAAATTTGTTTGATTCAAACAGACATGACTTCGCACTAAATTCCTACTTTCTAAGTATCAATTTCTTGTTGGTCAGCATGATTAATCAATGAAGTCTTGCTGTAACGGGTTGCCCATACAACACATCGCAGGGTAACTACATCCTTAATGAAAACTGAAAAGAACAGCCTTCTCACTTTACGCCGAATAAATAAGCATGCTATGGAATGGAGAGAAAAACCGTACCTGCTTGGCTATCACTTGTCCTCCGGCAATGTGTGAGAAATATATATTATAGAAGTGGCAAAGAAACGACTTCGGACTCTTCTCAACAAGTTCTTCCAAATATTGGACATACGTAATCCCAGGCTTGCTCGGTTCTGGAATCACATTACCCTGCTGCCTAAACCACTCCAGATCCTGGGAAAGTCCATCTGACCTTTCTAATCCAGTCTTTCTAAAGTACACAACTGCACCATCATCAGCAAGCCATTGAGAGTATAATAAATACAACCATCCTATTAACTAGCTTTTCCAGAACCCGGATACACACCCGTCTGTACTTGTTCCGAGTCCAGGTAACATAGAAAACGAGCTAAAAATCACAACAGGCAATGAGCCAAGCCAACATAAGCAAAATGCAACAATATCCCTACTGAACAAATAACTACAAAATGTATCAATCTTAAAAATCAACAAGCGAAATCAAAGCGAAAGATATCGAAAAAATCCTTACAAGAAACATCAGTAGATTGATCAACAATACGCTCAATCGCAGTGAAAACCAATTGATTATCCACCAAATACTTGAGAAAACCCTCCAAGCTAGGCTCCCAAGTCTCCATACTCTTATCGTCATCACTTAACCCATCATCTTCCGAAATCTTACTGATAGTATTATCGTTTCTAAGCTTCATAGCAACAAACCTCATCTCCTCAGTAATACCTTGCTTCTCACCGGGATACTGCTTCCGGTACCTCCGCCTCTGCCGCACCAGCGACGGCAAGCTCGCCTGGCCATTCTCTACGACTTGCTCTTCGTTTTCGTCTGTGGAGCTGTCGTGTGCTGGTTCAGTTTCAGCTTCTGTTTCGTATTCAATAGACTCTGTTGTTTCCTGGTAAATCGAATTGGTACACTTGTGGTTGATTGGAATTCGTAGGTTGTGGAAATGGGGTTTTTTGGTGTAGGTGAATGATTGAAGAGGTGTAATGGGGAATTTGAGGAAGAATTGGAGAGTTGGATTTGAGTGGAGTAGTAGAGAAGAAGAAGAAGAAGATGGTGAGCTTTGGAGTAGTTGTATGGAGTAGTAGGACGCCATTTTGCAGGCAATGGAATTTCTAATCTCCTCTCTTGTGTTTTTTAAGTCGTCGACAAACAGTTTGCATATAAAACTTTTTGAATTCGTGAATGATACTATGATATAAATAATGTATACTTTTATTTAATTTTTTTAAAATACGATAGCACATTTATTTTTAAGAATTCAATTATAAAAATTTAGACTCTTATTTTCTTCAACTAAAATTTATCGAACTAAATTAAAGTAAGATATATATTATAACTAAGTCGAGTTGAACTGAACGAGACTGGATTGGACTGATTGAAGTGATTTTCAATTGAAGAGAATACAACGCTCTGTTCAATTCAACTAAAATTTATTAAACTAAATTGAACTGAACTGAACTGTAGCATAAATTATAACTAAGCTGAGCTGAATAGAACTAAACTAAACTAAAGTGATTTTAAATTGAAGATAAAAAAAATTCTTAATAATTAAGCGTGCTTGTTATTGAATAATTTTAAGATGGGTAATCAACTGAGAAGTATTCGATTCGCTACAATGGAGCGAGCTAAAGAGTCACGACTTGATCGATTAGTGACCGGATTAATAAAAATTAAAAGTGGAATATTTCTATTGTGGAGTGACTAGTGTACTGACTGTTGGGAAAGATTAGACCATGCACTGTGGTGCAAAAAAATTGGTCGTGTCGCGGAACCACCATGCCACGACCAATGTTTTTGCACTATGGTGCGGTCGAGCACCGGTTGTGGCATGGAGGTAACTTAATCTGATGAGTTACCTCCGTGGGGCTCTAACTCCTTTTTATTACTTTTTAATTTATTTTATTATATAAAAAATATAAAAATTATACCGTCGTTTATATTTTTCGAGATTTATAAAATGAGATCAGTGAAGATATATTTTCTCATATCTTAAATTTCCCCCTTTGTTCGTATTTTGTACTATTTCACTATTCTACTCGTATTTTTAATAAAAACGTCTCTTTTCGCTCAAAATTTTCAATATTCATATTAATATAACTATAATCAAAAATAAAAAAATAAAATAAATACCCGCGATCGCGGTCGCGACCATCACCACAGTGGAGAAAAATGGCCACGAGCAGTAGTTGCGGAGCAACCAAAATTCCCACAACCGATTTTTTGATCACCACATCGGACGGTCATAAGAAATATGGAGTGTTGAACATGATGAAATTAAATTGGGAGAGAGATTCTAATCTAAACTTTAAAATGAAATAATAAAGGCTAATTAAGCAGGCCTTAGCTTAAGTCCATGCTAAACTAGGTTGTTTGCCTATGGGGTATTGTCCAAAATTCAGGATTGTGATAAATGCATCTTGGACAATTGTATTGCGCTTCTCGTTTTACTTCTTCTCTACTTCCTTTCATATGTTGATGTTCTTTTTATCCATAGACACTCAGGAACATTCTCGAAGCTCGGACTTATACAGAATAATTTAGGACATCATTATTTGTGTTTTTCAATATTACTGTTAGAAAACGGTAAAAATAAACCAATCAATGTTGACTGATTTCATACAATATTACCGTTAGAAAATGACAAAAGCATTAAATACATTATACTAGAAAGAAACGATAACTGACAAAAAAGACATCCAATGCGCACTATAAAAACGACTCAACATTCATTTCCATCGTCGCCATAAATTTCTCTCTCGATATTATCTAATACAACAAATTCAATTCTCTCCACATTTGTCATTCCAGATTGCAATTCAAGAAAAAAGAGGTTCGAATTTTTCATTTTCAATTGTTTCTTCATCGATTTTCATTTATTTCACATTCAGAATTACATAAACGTGTGTCATTGCAACGGGAGATCAGATTTTCAGGGGCAAAGCTTTATAAATCTGTAAGTTAACCATTTAGTCGATAAGACTCCAATTTGTTGATGGTTTCACTAGATCTATGTTGATTTTTATTACTCGTAACGAAATTTTATGTGCACCCCAATTTGATTCACGTATAAAATTAAAGATATGTGACGGCTTCACGAAATCTATTATTTTCTGCTAGGGTTGAGAATAAGTGGTCCAGATCCGAATTTTACCCGGACACGAACTTGGTCCGGCCCACCCCGATGAATTCTATTCAGGTTTCGGGTCTCTGATTTCCCAATTTTGGTTTCGGGTCGGGTCGAGCTAAAACAAGTTCGGGTTTCAAAATTTATATATAATTTCGTTAATGTTGTTCCGTCTCGGATCAAAACTCAAGTAATTTAACTTTATATGATTTGTTCATTCTCCCCATGTAGTATTACTCTTAAATTGCACTAAAACGTATTTATCCACAAATATTGCGCTAAAATTGAAATTCTGTGCACTACTTGTTTTTGTTATGTTCCTTTGATGCACATATATTGCACTAAAATTGCCTACTCAAATTTGTGTTCTTTGATGCAACTCAGATTTTGATTACACTAAAAGGCGTGGAAATGGCGAACAGGCGAATCAATGGTGTTAATTTTTTGGAGTACTTGTCTGTTGATGCGGTTCTTAACATTGTGAGCAGAATAAAAGATGCAAACATGTTATGCAACTGCACACTTGTAAGCAAGCTCTTTGCCTCCTTCATATATAGGATCAGATCTGTTTCTCTGAGGCTCCCTGAAGTTGACGCCAACTCGGTTGAGCTATACTCCAATTTTCTTAAGGATACAGGTGACGACGAGCTCTACTTTAATGATGACGAATACACCTGGCATATCAATCCATCATCAGCTCGAAAGATTGCAAAGATAATAGCATTTTTAAGGAACTTTCGGGAACTTGAATCTATTGAGATAGAGGCTCCCTGCCCAAGAAGCCCATGCACTTCCCCGTTTCTCAAGTGGAAGGGAAAACTGAATAGTCGAGAGCCTGTCGTTACAGGCTTGGTTGCAATAAACTGGACTGCAATGCACATGTTGGCTGAAGGAGAGGAACCTGTCGAAGAAGGGGAGGAGGAGGAGGAGGAGGAGACGACAAATTCCACTCAAGATACGTCACAAGATGCAAGCTTGTATCCTATCATATCTTGCACTGAATGGTTGTCCCTTGTATTTTCTGTTGTGAGATCTCATGATTCACTTCAGAGGGTGACTTGTTCAGATGCTCACAGGCATGGGGAATTTGTGATTGAGGCCGAACAGATTGGTGAGTGGAGAAGGCAAATGATACGTCAGAACGAACATCCAAGAGAGCTCTATCCAGGGAAAATGGGTAATGGGCGGTGGCATGAGTTGCTTCTGCCAGAGTCAAGATACGTATTGAAGAGGGTTTCCTTCATGTTGATGGTGATCCCGGTGGACGGTGAACTTGATGAAGATGTTCATTTTGAAGATATGTTGAATTGGGAATATAGCGACGACGAGGCGGTTTTCCAGGAGGCAGTGAAGGAGATTATACGATTTATGACTATAGACGAGGAAACAGACTAGGAGTAGCTAGGTGCGCACAGAATGTATGTGATTTGCGCTAGCTAAACCAAGAAATACTGTTAGTTTGAGGTTACTTAGATGCCTTGTTTTCTCTCTTTCTTATATGACTTTTGAAAGCTATAGACTATATTGATATGTTTGTGAACTCAGTTTCTTGAATTTGAAGTAATGTAATTTTCTTTTCTTTTTTGTTGTTTGTGTCATAATCCGAGTCTGACCATAGAATTGGACAGGAAAATTGATATGAGCACCTATTTTACAAACAAGGTGGTTTATACATGGCATTATTTGAAGAAGGAGAACCTTCAATGTCTCTGATCACTGATCAGACATTCATTTCTATCTTATCTGATGTTTGCCCTTTGCAAACTTTTGCGAGATATGGAATATGTTTAGCTATAAATAATCACATTTTAAATAAAAGAAAGGGAATTATTAAATGCATAATTATTTTTATTAAACGTATAACACATTTTTATATATTACAAAATGTCCAACAAATTATATATATATATATATACATATAAAATTAGTCTCAATTTTCATAAAATTTATCAAATTATTACATTTTTGAAAATATATGAACGTATATACACTACGATATTATAACGTAACGAAAATCAATATTACAATTTCATTAGTCATACTTTACAAATAATGATGAATTTGAGATGTTTATATTGTTATAATTCATATTCATAATCGTTAATATTTGTTTAATTACTTAGTATAATTAAATTAATTAACTTTACATTAATAATTTTTTTATAAAAATTAAAAAAAATCAGAACCAGGTCTGACCAGGACACGGTCCTGACAAATCTATCAGATCCGAGCGTCGCTTCGATCGGAGCTTTGCAGCTCCAATCGGATCTGAGCTCCAACCAGATCGTCGGAGCCCCCGATCAATTCTGGACGGCTTAGTTCTTTGTCCGCGTTCTTCGTATTCTTCATTTTCATTCTTCGTGTTCTTTCAAATTTTCTTCAATTTTTTTCGCATAATATGATTAGTTCAAATAAACATATTTAAATATTATTTTTAGGTAAAATTATAATTATTTATAATTATAAGACTATTTTATTAATTACATTATTTGTAATATATAAAAATACATCTTATGTTTAATAAAAGTTGCGTTTAATAAAAGTTATCCCGCGTTTAACATTTCTCTAAAATAATTTAACATTCCTGTAAAAGGAAGGTGATGACTAATGAGAGGGAGCTGAAGCTGGATCCCTGTAAAAAAACTGCTCCTTCCAACTGTATTATGCACTTGCAATTTCCCCTTCTAATAAAAAGAAAGAATACAGTACAATATAAGTTAAGTATACTAATCTATCCAGTTCATTCACTAATCTTCCATCCTCAACTACACAACAAATCTTCTATGCTTGAACTACAAGGAAACCCTACCGCTAGTTCTATTTTTGTTCGGTATCCAGGGGAACAATGAATCCCCAAACCTGACTGATAATCTCTACACTACACTTCACTAAACATAATTTATGTACAGAATAGTGTCCAGAGTTTCCTGAGCTGCATCCATAAAATTTGCTCTCCATAAAACGTAAAATAGGCCTCTCCTCCAAACGGGAAGGAAAGATAGCAGAGAAACTCAACACAAATGGAGTCCTGATGAGGAGACTTTGATTTGTCTACTTGTGTCCAGCATCTTCTGAAGTATAATGTTTTCTCAGTTTCTGCAGGAACTCCAGAGTATCTTTATAAGATGGATCCTCCCTGCTCAAAGGCTTGCAAGAATTTATATGGTCCGTGGAATCCAATACCTAAGCCAAGACAACAGATTTAAAATTGCATTTTGTCTTTGGAACATTGAAAAACAGTAACACCCAAGTTATATGTAAAATAAGTCCAATAAATCTAATCCATTCCAGACTATACAAATTACAACGAGTCAACATGTATACACTCGATGTGTTCATCACCCATCACTATAACCACTTTGGCCATCATTTCGCTTGGCTAAAATCATGGATTAATTTTTTCAAGAGTGTTTCCACTACTAGAAAGGTCCATCATTTTGACACACATAAAACTGTTCTGCCAGTACAAACTTCTTTCTGGCACAAATGAAATACACATGCAAAGAACATCTAAGAATGTCAGATGCATTTCGACATGCTAAACTGGCTCTCAGTTAATCAAGTTCATTGTCCTACTCCTACCAGTAGAAGACAATTATGTTTGGTGGAAGTGCCGGTTACGCACATGTGCAGCTACACCTACACACAGGAAAATACTTTCATAGACCAAAATACTTGACCTTACGGCTGAGAATAAGTTACATGTTTTTTTCCATCAGATATTTTGGGAGAAATTTTAGATTAAAATTTAAAATATATAGAAAGGATACACGTTAAATAACAGATGTTGGGGATAATGATAATGAATACGGGAATTATAATTTTGAGGTACAAAATCTGAAACACTAAAAATCAGAACTTACGACGAGTTCTCCATATCCAGGATATGCTGATTCCAGAGGTACAATCTCCATTCTGAAGGCCCAGCCTCCATAACCTTCTACTATAGGCGTTACCTTAGTCTGCCAAAATAGCAAGGATGTCAAAAACTCACTGACCGAGGCAATTCCATCATATATAGATAGAATTTTTATACCTCACAGAAACTAAGGACATCTATCAATTTCTTTTTGTAAAGCTGGCGAATGAAGTCATTAGTTTCCACTAATCTGGGTGATCCACTTCTCAGTTCTCCTATCTAGCCAAATCAGAAAGAGAAAAATAAAACATGAATAACAGCCATGGTATACAGTATACGCATAATTATGCAAATGTTTCAAGACAAACAGCAGAATTTAGGCACTAACAGTGGGTGCAGGACGTAAAACAAGACCCATTCGCCAAGGCATGTCTGCAAGTTTGCTACCAAAATGTGGGCAACTGTAGAAAACCTTGAACCCCCAAAAGACAAAATCAGGAAGAACATTAATATGAAAAAATTATGAAACCAAGTACATAGCTGAACAAGCTTGATTCATTTCAGTGCAAGGAGAAAACCTACCACTCCAATAGTATTGTTTACAAAATTATCCTTGTGCTCCGACCATGCTTGATGTAACATTTGCTTCACAACCAGGCCTCCCATGCTGTAGAACAAACATCAAATATAAGCTTGTGTTAGTAAAGTTGCTGATACATATGCACATGGATGATAAGTGACTAGGAACTTTCTCTTAGGATGTCATTCTTCAAAATTTTCCAGCGAATATGCTGTTGTACTACAACTGAGCTACTATCCTTTAAAACCTGAAGTTCTCTTCCTGAGAACAGTGAGTTTTTTCCTGAACAGTACATAACTAACTGAGACATAAAAATTCATCCTACTGTAGCAAAAATCTGCAGGACTAGATAATACAAAAAGCTGTGCACAGAAAACTAGCCCTTTCAAGCCGCAAGCTCAAATATAAGTTAGATTTAGGGGTTACAACAGAAAAGTGAACATCACAAAATGAATGTTTTCTTAATGTCCCCCTGAAACGTGGCTTGCCGAGGTAGGAGATAATACAAAAGAAACTGTAAGAGTACCCAAATTTGCATGGATCAAATTCAATAAAAATATGCTATATCCAATAATCCAATGTCGAAAGAAAACTTGCCTGTGTGTTACAAATACAACAGGTCGATCCCCAATGCCCGCAGCAATAAGTTTCTCTAACAGCATGGAGCTCACTTCCTGGAAATGCAACAAATTAAAGATGGGGAATACTAAAGTACTAACATTTTGACAAGTTATGAATTAAACGGAAGGACATGCAGAACAGATTCCTACATCTCAATCCGTGAAAATAGTAACAAATTAAGAATATAAAAAGGTCATCAAACATCATAGCTAAGTCACATCTGAGAATTGCGCTAACTGCTAAGCACCCCCGTGTATGTCAATGCAGCGCGGGCGTGTATTTTTTACCTCAGCCTTATCCTTGCATTTCTGCAGAGAGGCTGTTTCCAGAGCCCATAAAATGTTCCGACAAAATGTGTTCCACGTAGCCGCAACTAATTCAATCAGTGGAGTATAATATAGCAGCACTCCCTCCATTATTTTACAATCCAAATATTGCATTCCTTAACAACATTTCACTATCCTTTTATGGAAACTCACTATCTGCACTTATTAATTATTTACACACTTTTTCATAATTATTCATTCTCTCTCCTACTTTTTGTCATCCACCAACAACTATATCAATCCATAAATCATTTTTTGTTTTTCCATCTTAAACTTTGTGCCAAGGACAATATGAAGAACGGATGGAAGAAAATATTGTGTATCGTTTTCAGATTAAATGTTGCATTCATATCTAAACTACCTCTGTCAAAGCTCAGGTTTGATGAATAATAGGACTTGAGCTGATATAGGTAAGTTACACTAAGGCAAACATGTTAATCCAACAGTTCGAAAATGATAGGTAAGTGATATATGCACAAAATGACATTAGCTTAAAACTAGAGGGGAGTCAAACCTGAAGTGGTAGACTTGCTCCAGACCATTGTGTAAGATTTGACTGCACAAAGCAATATATCAAAGGATCGATCAGATACTTAACTAAAATGGTGATATGACAAAAGGACATAGCTTCCACATGATGCAAACAACACTAAATCCACCAATTTAAGTAATATGATGCAGGGTGAGAATTAAACAAAACAGAATTTCTAGGCAACCTTGTATTTGATGCTAAACAAGCGAGCATGTGGAAAGTCAGTTGCGAGCCACTCCCCTGGCCAAAATGTTCCTTGTTTACCAGCCTCTTCATCAATTTTCTCAACGAGACCAGACTTGCTTGAAGATTTGTCCTCAGAAAGCCGCCACGTTTTGAACGGCCCTCCACGGAGGCCATGGACAAAAATAACATCAAATGGAGGAATATCCATTTCCGAGACACTTTCAGATCCAGATGTCGAAGCAGAGGAATCATCAACATTCCTAGTCGACAGATCATCCTCGCTCTGAGTAGAAACATCAAGTCCAGGTGATTTATCATCAGATCCAGGCATATAATTCTGCACACACTTCCAATGAGATAATTCAGGATTAATTAAAAATATATTGTCAGCATAGTGGGCGCACTGCTTATTTTCCCCAACAAAACTACCATCAGGACCATCATCTTTCTCAGAATTCCATCTAGCTGGATCACTACAAAATGCATTTAATAGTGCTGCCTTTGCATAACTCTGGGTCTTAAGATCATTGCAACCTGGAATCTTTCCATTAGCACAATCATCGAGCCAATTGCACCAAGATTTGTCTGCTACAATTACTTTCTGAACTTGAGGAAGCACCGAAAGAACAGCCAGCAGCCGAGCTGCATGCCTCCTCAAGTGAGCAGTAGCTGGAACTTGTAGCTTGGAAGGGCCATATGCATCAACGGCAGAAGAATCACCAGGGGAAGATGACGACCTCTCCTGGGCTTCAAGAGCACGAGATGCGTCATACGCTTCAATTGCAGCAAGTTGCTCATAATCATCTTCCAACAAAAAACGCTTGAGTAAACACAAGACTCCAAAGTCAACAATTTTCTCTTGACAGGAAGTTTCATCGGCGCATATTTCTGTCAGTGCTTTAATGCCTTTTAAAGTAGCCAATGCAGAATCCGCAGCAGTAACCTTTACTGGTTTGTCTTTCTTAAGATTTTTAAGAAGTGCTACGAAGGGTTCAACAGAGAGAAGATCAGCTAGTGGAAAGTTTTCACCAATGTCTGTGGTAACCCGTTTTGCCACAGCTAAATTAACAACAGCAGTCGCCAACTGATTTGCAGTCTGCGAAGCTGATAGAATATTCGACTGATCAATTTGTGTCTGCAACGAAATTATGATATGATCAGAAAGGGCCTTTTCTAGTTTGAAATTAAAGCCAGAAATAAATATAGCGATGACATATTACTATTGATATACCATACCTTTACTTTATCACCTGTCAGCTGGGCACTTTCTTTAGCTAAGGATTCCTTCCTGCTGCTCAGAGCATTTGTCAATAGGATAGTCAGCCAACCTTGGGAAATCGGGAGAGAGGTTGGACCATAGTCCTCTAGGATGTGTGAAAGAATGCTAATAGCAGATAAACGAATTGCATCTGAGGAGACTTTCCCAAATATCCATTTCAGTAGAATGGCAGACCATTTCTGACTCTCTTCAAGAGACATATGAAGTTCCCCTGAAAATATTAGTTCTAAGGCTTTAGCAAGTGACTCTTGTACAGATTTGTGCTTCATCGTTTGTTTAGCAGCTTCCCTCATCAAAGGAAGGCCTTTATCCATCACCACTTCCCGAGATTCAGGGCTTCTATCAATAGAAACCAATAATGCAGACAACGCCACTTGAGCCAGTGGTATGTCCTGAGTCTTGCTTGCTTGAGATATAGTAGAAAGCAAACTTGAACTCCAATCAGAAACAGATTCATTCAAAGGCAGCTTTCGATCCTCTAGAAGAAGTTGAGCAACCAAACTCCCGTGCCATCTTACTGACCTCTCAGGTGCCATCAAGGCACTCATAACTGCTTGCCCATCTCGATCCAATTCTTGAATATGAGACCGATTAACTTCAGAAGCCATGGCCCAATTTGCCAGTGCCCATGCTGCGAAAGGAACAGCAACATGTTCCGAATGTAAATCATCCCAGAGACCCGGAATGACAGAAGAAGAAAACTTTGCTTGTGATGGCGAACTTACACTAATTTTATTGAACAATAGATTGCTCGTCACATTTTTGGCAGTCCCAGCCTTATAGACACCATCATCGTGCTCCATGTCTGCCAAATCACCAGTTCTCGAGAGACCCAGAACAGTTGTACCTCCCAGAACCTTCATCCCAATACCCTTCATTCCTTTCCCCCCATCATCATGATCATCATCCTCTTCCCCATGCTGCTCATCCCAATGCATCCCACCCTCCTCAATCACTTCAATAGCCGCTGCAATATCTCTCATCTCAGCATCTTGAGGTAGCAAGGGCTTAAATGATAGTTTCTCTACACTGTCACAATTGGAAGTGACAACATCCATAATTGCTGCAACAAGCATGCTCCTACCTTTCAAAGAATCATAAACATCGAATGAACTACGTCCAGATTGCTGCTCCCAAATAAAAACAGTAATATATCAACATCAACAAAAATTAAAATGTGCCACTATCATCTAACAACATCCCTACAAAATCAAAATGCACCGCCTCCATTTTCAAACATTATATATCTATCACTTAACAAATAAAAAACGGGCCACATTCCCATTTAGCTATTACCAAAACATCAAACATGCAACAAAAGCAAAAACTTAGGAAATGCAATATAAATTGGTCAATGTTGATCCATATATCTAATTCATCATATCACTGCAGTACTCCATTTCAATTATTAGCAATCTATCAACTATCAATTCGAAATCAGAGCAAACAATTCCAATTGCTGACCTTATTCCATATATCTAATTCACTATATCAATGCAGTACTCCATTTCAATTATATTAGCTATCTATCAACCATCAATTCGAAATTAGAGCAAACAATACCAATTGCTGACCTTATTCCATATATCTAATTCACTATATCAATGCAGTACTCCATTTCAATTACTACCTACCAACAAATTCCAAATTAGACCAAACAACACAAATCGCTGACCTTATTCGATCGCCTCGGCTGCGCAGAGAAAATAAACCTCAACAAATTCGGCACCGCACTCGGCCTAGCAAAAACATCCTCACACACATTCGGATCAGCAATCAAGTACGCCAACGCCCTCGCCGACTCCACTTGCGTCACATTCGGCACTGCCACCGTCTCCAACAGCCAATCAACCACCGCTCCACCACCAGCTCCCACAATCGCCGCCCTCCGCCGATCACTCGCCGCCACAATATCCGCCAGCAACGCCGCCACACGCAGCTCAAACCCCGCCCTCACCTCATGATTAGCCGACGACATAACCGAACTCAACGACTGCCACAACACCGACGCGGCAGCTCCGGTCTGCTTCATCCGGTTCACGACCTTGTTAACCGAATCGTTCGATTTGCGAAAGGCGGATTCCAAGTCGGAGTAAATCGAGGTGGATGACTGCTTTGTTTGTTCCGGGTAGAGAGTGTAGCAGGAGGCCAGGAGGATTGAGGTCGAGAGAGCGGCGATTGCGGAGGCTTTTGGGAGGGAGGAGGAGGGTGGAGGAGGAGGGAGAGGGGTGGGATGGTAATTTTGGTGGAGGGTGAGAGGGGCATTTTGGGGAGTTTGGAGGGGCGGAGGAGGTGGTGGTTCGGCGGTGGAGGAAGACAAGGTGCGGCGGAGAATGTGGCGGCGAGATGTTTTCAATCTGGAGAGACGATGGAACATAGTTTGGTTCGGTTTTCGGTTTCGAGTTGCTTTTTTTCTTTTTTGTCTTCGTTTGGAAGTTTCGGTATTTATACCATCTGTATCTTCTTCATCTTCTTAAAATGGTATATCTTCAGGATAATAGATTATTCTGTTTTATGGTTTGACAATGGAGTCGTATCGTACACCTGGACTTAACAGATGTGAGCTTTCCAATTCCCATGTTTCGGAATGGAATATACTCATATATAATAGTCATTGCTACAAGTATTCACATCACTTATCCAGAACCCTTTACATAAAATCTCAATTCAATTAAATTATATATTTATTTAGTTAAAATCATAAAAACAATTCAATTCAATTTCGAATAATTCAATTTCAACTATATAACAAACAATCACATAACAAATACCACGTCAAATGTTATCATTTTGCATATTCAGTATTCTTCAAATTCATTTATTTATTACTTTTAGTAAATATTATATAACCAAGTTATTTATGTTATAAGTTAACGACGCCTAGCTCATTTCGTTAGGTTGATGTGTCATGATTTAATAGGTTATATGTTCGATTTATATTGAATTGAGTTTGTGTTATAGTGTATGCAGGCACGGACACACCAAGGGAGAAGGGGCAGCAAATTGCTGCTCTTAAATTTTAGCCAAGAATGACCAATATACTCTTAAATTAGTTTATAATTTATAAATCTTCCATATAGAAAGTCAGCCGTACAAACAAATCTAAATAGAAATACAAAAATCTCGTCAAAAGATTTGAAGAATTTGACATAAAAATATACTCAAAACTAGAAGATGTGTTGATATTGAATTAATTAAATGAATAAATAAATAATATACTTAATTGATGGAATATTTTATTTTTTATATATATAATTGTATATCGTGGTTATATATATCTTAAAGTTAATATAAATAAGTAATGTAAGGTATTTTTATGCGTTGAAAATTATTAAAAACATAGTTCGAACACAACAATGTGAAACACCTAAAATCATTGTATTTAACATTAATTTAATAGTTCATAACTTGTTACCTTTAATTATGTTTAACGATCGTTACTCTGACTATTTGTTCTGCGTCCGTCCCTCAGTGTATGCTAGCATTGTAATAAATTGAGATTTGATGAGTGGTTACTATGTATTGCAAATAATTCGAGTAGATTTAATGTAATATGATTGATCAATTGATTGTGTAATAGCATGATTGTAATAGTGATATTCAAAAGAAAAAAAATTATTCATATTATATTGTAGTTAATAAAATACATTTTTTTTGCATGAAAAAATAGTTAATAATATGATTTTTTTTATCAACAATAGATATATTATCTAGATGAATTATTTAGAGAGCTTTTTCATATAAGTTATTTATTTTATACCATAATCTTTTTTATTATAAGAAAATTGAAGAAAACGTTAAAATTTAAAAGTTCGAGCTCCGTAATTTCTGGGGGTGTTTTGCATAAATTTATATTAGTACCTGGACACTTAATATGTAAACTCTTCCCAATAAAATTAATGAGTTATAATATATGCTCGATTTCGAATTCGAATCCGAACTATCAATTAAATTTTTTTCGAGTTGAGCTCGAGCTGCTCGAAAAAGATGGATCCTTTCCAGCCTTAGACTATCAGAAACTCAACAGTCATTACTTTGGCATATTCCAAATAGGAATAAACAAGTTCAATAGAATGGGCTGCAAGTCTGTACACTTCAACAATATTTTACCAAGAGTTTAAGCTTGCTAAGCAGTTTCAGAATATGACCACTTCTTAACACGCCTGCTGGCCTTGCTAACCTGAGAACAAAATAGAAGCACCAGTTCATTACAAGACCATCACTTTCTGTCATACTATATTCTAGAACAGCAACTTCTTGCTAAACTCGTTACCTCATCGTCCCAGTTTGTTCTCATAGTCATGATCGTCAAGATGAAAGTTTGTATTGCCGTACCACCAAAAATCATCCCGCCCCAAACGCCCTATCAGTTCATTCAAAATCAGGCAAACACATCAAATTCAGTTACCCATTCTTTATAACAAGTACTAATAGTCTGTCAGTAGGGAGATGCATTTTATAAGTTCTCTCATACATACCTCAGTTTCTCCGTGGAATCCCCAGGCAATTACTATACCGACAGGGAGGCCGACAATGTAGTAACAAAATATATTTATCCAAGCAACCCATGATTGCCATCCTGATCCAACTGCCACCCCTGTAACAAATCAAATGTATACAAATCAGAGAATTGTTGACATAGAACTGATGCATATACATTTTGATGAGAATTTACCAGATAGAACAGGTTGGACACTGTTGAGAAGGATGCTACAAGCTAATAGAAATGCGAGCTTGTTAACTGCTTCAATGACTTCTTTACTCGTCGTGAATACTATAGCTAACTTGTCGTGGAATATTAAGACGAGGACAAAGAAGAACAGGCCTATTATACTTGATTGTACTACACAAACTTTCATAGCAAATTTTGCAGCTTTCCCATTTCCTGCACCTAACTCATTTGCCACCCTCACCCTGTCACAATATCAAGAATGGACGTGGATGCATTTACGTAATCTGAATTATATTTAATCATGACGAACGATTTGTACATAGACTTACCCTATTCCTGCGAAAAAGGACATAGCAAACATCATCTCCCAACCATTGATTGTCGTACTGCGGAAAAATATATCATCCACAAGATTATTTCAATGGTAGCCTAATGCATACATGTCTTATGTACATGGCCTTAAGGAAACAGAAAACAAAAGGAATAAACACATACCAGATTGAAAAGGAATCAACGGCTATTTTGGCGTTTTCGAAGAATCCAGTCATTATGATCAATATTCTGTAATACCAGTTTTCCAAACTAAACAATCCAGAAAAAGGAAGACAATAATTAGAGAATGTTGTTATACAGCAAGAGGAGCACATGAGGGAAGCAGATTGGTGATATGTTCATACCAAAGCATGACACCAGATGAAGCAGATAACTTGATAAACTCGAATAACTCTGAAAAAGCACTCCATGAGAATCCCGTCCATGTACCAGGGCACCCTCCAAAGACCGCGTATCCAAATAAACTAAGAGACAAAACCCACCAAGATATATCCAGAGCAATGGCCACACCAACCACTCCAAGCTGTAATTCATTCACAAGGAGCCAACTAACGAACACGTGGATGACAAGAGTCAATAGTGATGTCCAAACAAGAACTGGAGTCTTGAGTTGGCTTTGCAGGAACCTCTGTAGTGGGAATTGGAATGCGAAACTGAAGTGCATCGGAATGAAATACAATGCCACCAAGCCTGATTGCTCAGCGACATCGTCAGGCTGCCCCAAGTGTTTGAGAATCGGAGTGGCGAAAAGGTAGAGTGGAAGAAGAAGAAAGCAACAAAACAAGAGTGCAATCCATGATCTTTGCATATATATTCCTAACATGCTGTACTTTTTTGCACCAAATGCTTGCCCACATAGAGTCTCTAGTGCACTTGCCATACCCAACTGCAATAATAATGCTGTTATCTATACACAATTTTGACTAGTGAAGCATTCTACATCTAAAATTTGAGTCTGCTGCTAACTTAATTCTGAGAACTCAATTTCAAGAAGCAACTTGAAAATCAGCAATCAAAGGTTCTAAAAAAGAATCATTAGCATCTGTATTAGAAATGTTATCAGCTACATGCCTGTATTGGATCACGCCCCAAAACCAAAATTGGCGAGCTGCTGGACACTAAGCCTTACCTTAAACTTGATTAAATAAACAGTAGTATATCAGAGCGTCTAAAATCCCATAAACAATTAATAACAAGCTACTACATAGTCCTCGGCGATATAAATATATATAAATGACTAAAAAATGTTAAGTGAAACATAATTATGCATAAAATGGTGAAGAAAAAGTTACCAAAAGTCCCCAGCAGAAACCAACAATGACATTGTTGGCAATAGAGACTGAAGCCAGCTCCACATCTCCGATATGACCTGCATAAGACTGCGTAACTATACTCATAGACGCATTCGCCAGGCGAGAAATCAACGTTGGTCCGACTATGAACCATATTTTCTTAGATTCGTCCCATATCTCATCTCTGAGAATAGACCAGTAGTCCTGATCATCAGCATCTTCTTCATTCTTCTTGTTCGAATCAGGCAAAATAGGCCGGTTTATTTCCTGATTAGTGTCTATGATTTCCATTTGCTATACTGAATTTGATTCTGATATTTTTTAGCAGAAAGAAAGAAGAAAAATGGAATCAAAGCAAGGCGGTTTCTGATGGATCGATATTTACCAGGAGAGGAAAGAATACAGTTGTACTGCTCTAGCTATACAGCCATGTAGTGACAAAGGCTTGTGTATCATCAACACATGTACGTCATGAGCCTATAGAGGATATCTGCCAGAATTTGTTTTGTTTTCTCATGCATTAAAGCTCACACGTCCTTACTCAGAAATAACAACCTACCGCCTGAAAGTGGATTGACACAGAAAAAAGAACTTTAACTAGAATCCAAAGTTTGAAACCGAACCAACCAGCTAGACGTTCTTGTTCAACCGGCAAGAAACCCATGTGAACCGAGGATAAGTGTCCATTTTTTTTTTTGAACCAGACCGATATTGGTTGAACCATTGATTGATTGTTTTGTTTGCCTATATGGTGGTTTATATTGGCTTAAGAAGTGTTTTTAATTAGTGCAATTACACTAGATATATAATGAATTTTAACACACTTCGTAAACATATATTAATTAACAATAAGTGTATAATATATGTCCGACAAGCACAACGTTCCACATTCAAAAAAGTAATGTGATGTATGATGACGATAAATTTTTAAGTAATAGTAGGCACTATGACTTTTGAGAAATAGTCGGAACCATGAGTACCATCATCCAAATGGTGGTCATTTTTTGCATTGATATTGTTGCAACATTCATGTTTTTCGAGTTACTTGTAATATTTTTATTTACTCTTTTGTAATTATTTCTCCCCCTCTAACATTTTTATTTACTCTTTTGTAATTATTTCTCCCTCTTATTATGCTTACAATCAACGAGTAATTTCTTTAACGGGCTCAATATGTCAAGACTAGATACAAGAAAGAACCAATCAAACTCCGTACAATAAAGCTTTACCGCAACCGATTTCAATTCGGTTTCTTCATTCGGAACTGCTTGCCAACCAGATTGGTCAATCCTAATCTAGATTGATCTAATCCGAGACATGAACATTCGTATGCAAATTTTGATTGGTTCTTGTATTGCTCCTTGGCGGATTGAGAATGTATTGTGTGATATTAATGTTATTGCTACCCTGATTAATCTATCCTTCTAAACACCTCGAATAATAATTTTATGACAGGTGATTCATGTAATACTGAGGTGAGTGAGTATAAATTGGCATGTCTTCGTATATATTTTTTAATTTCTCTTTGGTATCTGCATATGCAAATAATACAGTCGAGCACTGTCGGACCCTTTTTGAGGGGACGACTCTCCCAGTGGTATTTTTTACATTCACAAGTTTCAAACCTGATACCTTGCTTAAGTGAACTCAAATTCCTTACCACTTGAGCCAACAACCATTTGTCATGTCTTCGTATAATAGGCGAGCATAAGAATATCAATTGAATGTTAGATACTCATGCAGAGTTAGATTTAAATTGTTAGTGGTCGGGATCATTACCAAACTACTAGTAATTATTTTAAATTTTGATTTATTTTTTATTTAATTCTTAACTGATAAACTACTTCAAAAATTCTGTAAATACTAGTTATTAAAATATTACGTAACATCTTGTTTAATTAGTTTTTAATGTTATAATAGAATCTAATTGTAGTATGACCTAGTCCTAGTATTATTATATACATTAGTTAAAGTATAGCTTTAGTCCTAATTTTCATTATACTTTAGTCTTAAAATCTTGTATTATTCACCAAAAACGTTATTTCACTGCCTAGTGCCTTGTTTCCAAAGAAACCCAGCTTAAAACTTGAACCTCACCCAAAACCACCGAATCTCAGATTTACCGAAAAATGGAGAGACTACAGAGAATGTTCGCCGGCGCCGGAGGAGCCCTAGGTAACCCTCCGCCGGACTCTCCAACACTCGATACCTCCGAGCAAGTCTACATATCGTCTCTCGCTCTTCTCAAGATGCTCAAACACGGTAATTTCTAGGGTTTCCACAATTCACCTTCTAAGTGATTATCGTATTTTCCTAGCTAGCTGCAATTTCCTTCGTTTTTTTTTTTCTGATTATGCGTTTGTTGTTACGATTTATGGTGAATTTAGGTAGGGCAGGTGTGCCGATGGAAGTTATGGGGCTTATGCTTGGGGAATTCGTGGATGAGTACACTGTCCGTGTGGTTGATGTGTTTGCTATGCCGCAGAGCGGAACCGGTGTCAGTGTTGAGGCTGTTGATCCTGTTTTTCAGACTAATATGCTTGATATGCTTAAGCAAACTGGCAGGTATACTTGTTGATCTCAATCCACTGCATATTTATTTATATTTCTCTAGCTTATGTACTTCTTTGTATCTTATACGAGTGATTTTGGTGTTGTTGGACTGTTTTGATGAGAAGGTGTTTGATATTTTCTCTGATCTAGGATTTATGATTGTTATAATTAAAGATGTAGATAGATGTTGACAAACTTAGATTTAGTGTGGTAAATGGTATGGATGTAGATTTTTTGGTGGGCGGTTCATGGTGATACCGGATCTACTTGATAATTGCACTGGATGCAAGTTTAACGGCATAGGGAAGGAATGGGAATCTGAAGTTAAGGCTGAGATTCCTGACAGTAATCATTTTCTTAATCAACTTTCCGTTAGACGATTCCCTTGACTGATTCTGTAATCAATAAAAACTCTGAATCTATGTGTAGTAGTTCTGAATGTTCTGTTGGGGGAGTATTTCTTTATGTTCTTAGTCATTTCAGTTACCAGTGTTGTTTGTAATCTTGGATCCCGTTGTGTCGCGCCCACTGAAAAATCTGTGATAACGGTATTGCACTACCGGGATGACCGAGATAGTGAAGTTATATATATGATATAGAATATACATTGTATGACATAAACATAAAAAACTTAGAACTAACTCAATTAACACACATCAAGCCATAAAGTAAAGAACAATGGCCTGAACTTTGTACAGTTGCTATGTTCTAGGTTTTATTTGGGGTAGATGAACACCTTTTCCCCCATACTCTAATATCCCGGCCGTGATCGGGCCCGGGATGGGCATTTCAATATCGCCCCGATGTAAAAAATGCACCGGGATTGACAACGCTGGCAGTTACCAATATGAAGTAATTGATGAGAGTCTGATTTATAGATGAGATGCCTTTTTTATTTTTATTTTCTGTATTTGTTTTATTCTTCTGTTGCCAATACTCTAATGTTACTTCAACTATTATCCTGCCCTGTGTCAGGATGAAAGTGTATCCCTTGCACTAAAACTTGAGGACTCATGATACATAAAATCAACTGAGATATTATATGAGCATTACGAAAGGCATTATTACTGCCTCAATGATATATTTCATCTGTATGAAGTTCCAAGTTTAGGTACATTAATTATCTGCTTGAAGGAATTGATTGCCGAGCTGTTTGTAGATAACTCTGTTTTTATTTCTTTATTTGAATGCTCTTGGATTTCCAGTGTTTCCCATGAATTTAACAATTTCCTCCAGTGTTTCCCATGAATTTAACAATTTCCTTCATTTTGTTTTATGCTGCAGACCTGAGATGGTGGTAGGGTGGTACCATTCACATCCAGGTTTTGGATGCTGGCTGTCTGGTGTGGATATCAATACCCAGCAGGTTTCCTACTTGCCCATTTTCTACTGTTTAGCTGAATACTGATGTGCACATGAATAATCTTTCTTTGATATGCATTTATATCAGAGACATTATTATTTTGTCACACGTCTTGCTTATTGTTTTCTACTTATATGTTTAATGTTGAATGATTTTGTTCTTTCTTGCCTTAGTTCTTCCAGTAGTGAAACTTTATGAAGTTTTAATAGCCTTTGATTTTATATTGCCGCTTGGTCTTACAATTCTGCCGGTATACTTCTTAAGTTATGTTTGTTTCTTTATTTACTCCGGCATTTCTTTTTGTCGTGTGTTATATAAATTGCATTCTTCACAGGACCAGCAAACAACACTTCATCAACCTTTCTAATTATCTAGCAAAGAGTAGACCATTTATAATTCCCCACCCCACCACAAAGGCCGGCTTAGAAAGCACATCTTATCTGTTCTACTGACACCTTTTCTGCCAATCATATTGTCAATGTCATTATTGTGTATGCTTGTTGAACATGGTCAGAGTCAGTTGAGAGGAATTTGTTAACGCAGCATAAGACTTTGCCCAAGAATAGTACATTATGTTCTACTGACACCTTTTCTGCCAACCATATTGTCAATGTCATTATTGTGTATGCTTGTTGAACATGGTCAGAGTCAGTTGAGAAGAATTTGTTAACGCAGCATAAGATTTTCCCAAGAAAAGTACATTGTGTCTATGTTTTGTAGTACATAAGAAGCATCCAATTTGGGTCATTTCATTCGCTAAATGTGCTTCTGCACCATGACTTGTATTGTTGATTTATATGAAATTGAATGTATTTGATTGCTGAGAATTTGATGGCTTTCTATCATGTAGAGTTTTGAAGCTCTGAATCAGAGGGCAGTTGCAGTTGTGATCGATCCTATACAAAGTGTTAAAGGGAAAGTTGTCATTGATGCTTTCCGTATAATAAACCCCCAAACTATGATGCTTGGTCAAGAGCCAAGACAGACGACATCAAATTTGGGTCATCTCAATAAACCATCTATCCAAGTAATTACCCAACTTTTAAGTTATCTTTTATTTTGATTAATCGCCTTTGATGATCTTTTGAAATTAATTTTACTACAGGCCTTGATTCATGGATTGAACAGGCATTACTACTCCATAGCCATCAACTACAGGAAGAATGAACTTGAGGAAAAGATGCTCCTGAATCTTAACAAGAAGAAATGGGCAGATGGTTTAACTCTTCAACGCTTTGATACTCACTCCAAGACAAATGAGCAAACTGTCCAGGTAATTTGATACTTCTAGATTCTCAGTTTCAGATAGTCTTTCTTTGTTCTTTGAGATCAGCATGGATTGATTATTATTTTATTTCAAAAACCAAAATCACATACCCCCAACCCATGGATGGCTACTGATGGATTTATCAACTTTTATGACCTTATCCAATGATCCTTTTCTGACTTTTGATTTGCAACTGAGAGTGTACTATGAATCCTGAATCCTGAATCCTGATGTGCTAGGAACGGATGATGTCAAAAGTTTTTATTATGTATAGAAAACACACCTTGTTAGGTTTTAATAAATGTAGATATCTTGATTTATATGATGTCAAAAAAGGTATCCTGCATCAAGCTTTATGTGGTTTACATAATTAAGCAGCAGCGAATGTTTCTTGATAAAATAAATTTACTGTTTCTGCATCATTAAGAGCAAAGCTTGTACTGTTTTTAAATTCTGATCATGTTGACCGTCAAATTTTCCATAGTTCCATCTCTTTCTAAAGGATAATGCTAAACAATGGTATGATGTTATTATACTATTGCTGACCAATTCTCGAGAGTCAGAGACATTTAGTCATGAACTCATCATTGTAATTCATGTTTTAACCATTTTTATTGTTTAAAAATTGTTGTTTTGCAGGAGATGTTAAGTCTAGCTGACAAGTATAACAAAGCAGTTCAAGAGGAGGATGAATTGTCGCCTGAGAAACTAGCCATTGCTAATGTTGGAAGGCAAGATGCTAAGAAGCATCTGGAGGAACACGTCTCCAACTTAATGTCCTCGAATATTGTTCAGACACTGGGGACAATGCTCGACACAGTTGTCTTTTGATTTACTTTTTTCAGTTGAGATAATGGGAAGTACTTGTTAATCAAATTGTTCCATTTTCGGTACATGTAATGACTGTTGTTATCGTCCGGTATAACTCCTAGTTTAACTCTGTTGCTCAACTTTTTTTGCACTTCATATCCAAAGGCTTGATTGAAAGGTCTCTATCCTGCTATCAAGCTATCAATGGTGTTTCTTTTAAACTTATGGTATATCTCAGCAGTAAGAAAGTCCAAGTATGTGTGCTTATTATGATTATGATTTATGAATATGATTGCTTGTATATTATACTTTGGTGTTATGTCAAATGACCTAATTTATATCACTATCCCACTGTTGGGATACGACTGTCCTGTGAGAGAGATTCTATATGTCATCCACCTCTTATGAGATCCATTTGTTAGGTTTAGAATTAAAGCTGTCCAAATTCTCAGTTGGACTTTCTGGACATATGGACACATGTTCATTCTTTAAAATATGGTGATGTAGCGACTTGTGATGTTTTGTGTTTGTACACTGCAACACATGGAAGTACTTTGTACATACACAAAATCATTTTACCCCTGTCAATTTTCAATTTCAACCAAATAATCTAATTTCCCAGTTACCATTAGGTTCAGATAAAAAACTTATTAGTGAACGAACCACTTTTTAAACAAGTTAGCTGGTTTGAAAATTTAATCAAATAAATTTATTTTTTAGAAGCTAATTAAATAAATTTGTTGAAAAAAAAAGCAACCTGACTAATTACCTTTTTAATTATTAGCTAATTTTATTAAATAAAGTCTCATTACAATATAATTAATTTGTCATTTATTAGTGAAATTATCATTTAATTTTGTTAGCACAAAATCTTGTAAGGAGCTATCTATCTCGAAGAAAAAAACGGACAGGGTGTTAAAGTAAACCTATATAATATTTTATACAAATTCTACTTACTTTATTCACCAAATAGCTTATATATGTAAATAATGGTCTTTTAATATACAAAATAAACATCATAAGAAAATAGAAATAAACTACAATATTATTTAACAAATGCATTGATGCACAATGTTAATATTCTTAAGATTATAATTTTAATGTTTGTTGATCATTATTTTAAAGATATTTTGTAAATTTGTATTTCAGACACACTCTTTTGTTTATCATGAGTTGGAGTAAAAAATAAATTTGCTAGTTTATTGTTTTAACTATTGGCTGATAAATCATCTTCTAAATATTCATGTATACTTATTTCAATTAAATATGAATTAAACTCATTTAGTTGATAAGCTCGTGATATCCTTACATCTTATCGGAGGTATCCCGAAAGGCAGCACTTCATTGTTAATTTGTTAGATACCCCAGGTTCACGACAGAAAGATGCTAAGAAAGAGATCCTAACATTGGAGGTATGGAACCTGTACAAACTTCAACAAGACAATAAGTTAAACATGAACCAATTATATAAAATTTCATGTATAATTAAGAAAATCCAGAAAAACAGAGCATTATTTATTGGAAATCAAAAAAAGGCCAAGTTGCGATATTAAAATTACATAATTCCCGTGTATGGCACAATTGACTTATTTATACTAATGCGATATGAGTTATTGATGGATGAATTGAGCAAGATGTTTGATGAGGTTGATGGCATTTTGACTAGTAGGATCAATGATATGAAACACATGATCTTCTCCTTCTGTCACAAACAGCTCAACTTTTCCTCCCCATTTGCTCTTCTCAAGTGTCTCATAGTATAGTTTTCCTCTTTCCCTCAAAATATCATTCCCAGCAATGCACACAAGAACCTTGTCACACCCCAGCAACTCTATGCTTTTAGCCCCCTCTGCAAAGGGGTTGATCCACGGGTCGTCGCATCCTCGATCAGAGGGGGATACGAATCGCCACCATTGGTCAACGACACTCTTGAAGATTGGATTCTCGGCTTCGGCCCCGATGGCCTCCTCTCCCCAGAAATATGGTTGCACCATCAGAATGCCTGAGATCTTTGATTTGAGCTTTGCTTGTTCTGCCAGGGAAAGTTTTACTTGTTAATTACATATAAATTCAGAAATAACACTTGTGCATAGTGAAATGGTAGTTTTTCATATTCATTGTAACCATAACGAGTTTAAGAATTTTGAAACTCGCATAAAATGTAGAGATCGATAATCATTTACAGTGTTTAGAAACCGATTATAATCACTTTAATTTGGTTTAGAAAAATTAATTTAATCTAATTTCTTCATTTTAATCGCTATTCAAATACTCTGCTAGTAAACAGTGCCCCTTAATAATTGATTATAAAACTGGAAACAAAGCCCAGAAAGTAGTGACATCATCAGGAGGAAATACTCCTTGCTAATGCTAATCAATGAAAAATAATGTCCCATTGACCAACATTTTAATAATAAGGGTGTCACATTAATACTATTGATTTACTTTGAATTTATATGTAATTGTGTAATGGGAAATAGACATAAATTCAAAAAAAAAGTCTCTGAACCCATGTGCATGTATTAGTATACTTAAAGTTTAAGGGATCATGCACCAAACAAATAATATTATAACTGCTCAATAATTTTGTAGTGTTAAGACAAATGAAAATGAAAATAGTATTTGAATGATAATGTATTCCAGAATTATTTGAAACATGTATATGGGCATGTAAAACAAGCTCAATAGACTTAAGGGGCATAACTAGGAGCGGGTGGGGTACGAGGGGGTGTTCGTCCATGTGCATAGTGTATATAGAGTTGGTTATTTATCATAGAAACTATATAGGATCAATTCCGAAAATCACCATATAAATACAATACGCTGAATCATTTCGAACAAACAATCAAACTTAGATGGAATTTGGTGTAAAAGTTATCCCAGCATGAACATACCTTGGTCCCTATGTTCTGCTAATCTGATTGCCATGTGATGAGAAATATTAGCACCAGCACTATCCCCTGCCAAGAACACCTTGTCAAAATCACCATGTTCCTTCAACCAGCTTTCACTCCCATCACCAGACATATGCTCATAAACCCATTGCAACGATTCCCACGAATCATCGTATGATGTCGGAAGAGGATTCTCAGGAGCTAATCTGTAGTCAACGGAAACAAGAATAACCCCTGCCTCTTTGACAAGCAGGTTGAGCATGTTGTGGTACAAAGGGTCGGAAACCGATGATATGACGAATGCTCCGCCATGGAAGTAGACCACGACGGGGAGCTTGTTGTCACGGTTGAGGTTGGTTGGGAGGTAGAGTCGGGCAGAGAGGCCGGTTTTTGGGTTGATGAGGATGTCTTTGGAGGATACACCTGATGGGTGGTTGAGAGATGGCGGTGAGATTTCGGTTCCGAGGAATCGATGTACGGTTCCATCTGAGTATACTGTTAGGTACGGTGGAACGTCATGGATTATAGCTTTTGTTTCCATGGAGGTTTCTGGAATAGACATGTGTTAATTTGAGTGGATTTTGTGGTTGTAAGAGATGACTATTGATCGGTGGTTTCTTGGTGTTTTATAGCCTTGGATGGATCGATTCATTAGGTAGTGTAATTATTATATAGTACTATCACTTTTGAAATGATTAAATTATAAATTTGATGAGACTATAAATTACTTTTTCCGTCTCCATCTGTTTTTCATCTGATATTTTGGTTAAAAAATAATAGGAAATAAAAAAGTTAAATATTATTTAATGAAAAATAATTAAGAAGGAATAAAAATGATAGTGTGTTGATAAATTGAAAGTTGACTATTGGTTAAATGTGAACAGATTAAATAATGAATAAAATGGATAAGTGAATTATAAAATTGAAAGTATAAATATATTATTGAGGTATAGTAGAGTAGGCGTGTAGGAATAAGTAATAACAGAAGTTGTTAAAATGTGAATAGAATGAGTGGGATGATAAAAAGACTTCTAAATGGTAAGCTTCATACAGAAAGAAGGAAGTATAAAAGAGGGCATTAGAAAATGACATTAAAATTGGATTAATGTTATATTTTTAATATATATCAATAATGATAATAACGAAACAAGTTGATGAGTGCTTCTCTGTGAAACAATATAGTAAAATACCGTACTATATTAATATGTCTGAATTTGTATAAATCGTGACGATCCAAATAGTTGAATTTCAACCGATTAACATATACTCTATTACACAAAATACAAAATGTTCCAACTTCCAAATCATAATGTGAGAGAGGATTTCAAAATACTCAAATTGGCCAAATAAAACAACTCAAATCATACAAATAATTGTTTGGTCCAAACACCCAAAAGAAGGCTACTAAAGGATTCATGGATCCCTGTTGAAGAAATGAACCATTTTGGCCATCCGTTCCTTCGCCTTGTCACCACTCAATTCAGCCAAGTGAAAACAGTGACCCGGCCCTTCTGACTCATGGATCTCAACCATACCCATCCACCCGCTCCGACCCAAAACCCGGAAGTAAACCATCCCCCGATCCTTCAATATATCCTTTTCCGCAACAAAAATCAACACCCTGTGACAAGCCAACTCTGCCAAGCTCGGGGCATCCATTCCAACTGGGTTAATCCACGGGTCATCACAGCTCGGGCATGATGGACAAGCAAATGGCCACAGTTTATCCATATGGGCCCTTGCCTCTGGATCCAGCATTTCTGATCCGAGTGGATCCGTACCCCAAAAATACGGGTCAATCAATGCAATTCCCAGAATTTCCAAATTCAGCCCCGGTTCACAACTCCCTGCAGCCATTGCCAGATTGTGAACTATATTTGCACCAGCACTATCACCTGAGAGAAACACACGACGGAAGTCTGCGTGTGCATTCAACAGAGGCTCAGGACCATCAGCGTTGGCATGGGAAGTGACCCACTGGAGCGCAGCCCAAGAATCTTCATATGCCATAGGCACAGGATGCTCGGGGGCTCTGCGGTAGTGTACGGAAACTGCAATGACATGAGCTTCAGATACAAGGGCATTGAGGTAATTGTGGTATTGGGCTGTGGAGGGCGTGCACAAAATGAACGCTCCACCGTGGAAGTATACGACCAAAGGGAGTTTTTCATTGCTGGTTTTAAGTATAGGGAGATAAACTCTCACGTAAACTTCAGTTTCTGGTATGATGTTTCGTACATCTTTGGATGAAACTCCGGTTTTAGGATCAGTTCCGGCAGGTAGTGAGTTGGTGTACATGAGCCTTTCGACATGGCCGGATTTGAATACCTTGACATATGGGAGACACTCATAGTCAAGATCAGTATTTGGTTCTGTCATTCTGCAAATGAAGTGATCCTGGAAGGTGGTTCATGTCTTCTTGATATAATCCACTTGATTTATCATAGATGATGAGGCTTTCCTGTCCACAGGTTTTTATAACTGGGACGAGAAGATAATTTATTCTAATTTTTGTTGGTCCTAACTGATATTAACCCAAGTTAAAATGATAATACAGTTGGAATGAGCAGTTTTATAATACTCCAGGTATATAAATAGCCGAAAACTCCGAGCACAGAAGTAGATCAATACGATATACGAACCCAGTTACAGGGAAGAGTGATAGAGTACAGATGCAGATTGTAAAGGCATCCAGCTTCAGCTCCCTCTCATTAGTCATTACCATTCTTCTATTTGATATGTGATTATCTGTAGCTAAACATATTCCGTATCTCGCATAAGTTTGCAAAGGCAAACATCATATAAAATAGAAATGAATGTCTGATCAGTGATCAGAGACATTGAAGGTTCTCCTTCTTCAGATAATGCCATAAAATGCTTTAAGGATTCTGCAAGCAACTACTTAAGTTCATCCACAAATAACCTCATAATCTCCTTTTGGCTTCTCAACTTCAACATTCAAGAATCACCGATTAATACAAAATATAAACCACCTTGTTTGTAATATAGGTGCTCATATCAATTTTCCTGCCCAATTCGATGGTCAGACTCGGATTTTGACACAAAAAAAGAAAAGAAAAGAAATTACATTACTTTAAATTCAAGAAACTGAGTTCACAAACATATCAATATAGTCTATAACTTTTCAAAAGTCATATAGAAAGAGAGAGACCAGCCATCAACTAACCTCAAACTAACAGTTTTTTCATCTAGTGCAAATCACATACATTCTGTGCGCAAAAAGCTACTCCTCATCTGTTTCCTCGTCTATAGCAATAAATTGTATGATCTCCTTCACTGCCTCCTGGAAAACCGCCTCCCCCTCGCTATATTCCCAGTTCAACATATCTACAAAATGAACATCTTCATCAAGTTCACCGTCCACCGGGATGTCCATCAACATGAAGGAAACCCTTTTCAATAGGTATCCTGACTCTGGCAGATGCAACTCATTACACCGCCCATTACCCATTTTCCCTGGATAGAGTTCTCTTGGATGTTCATTGTAACTTATCAGTCGCCTTCTCCACTCACCAATCTGTTCTGCCTCAATCACAAACTCGTCATGCACGTGAGCAAA